>JAHHUM010001383.1:0-50474 GCA_036173005.1 Crenichthys baileyi | reverse complement strand
TGATTTCTGCTGACTTAAAAAAACGTTGATATCTGACACCAAACAAAGAGTTGGGTAAACAGAGCATCCAGCTTGCTGCTTGCCTTTGGCCAGTGGCCAACATTTCCTCCTCCTGCTGCTGCAACACACTGCATCTGATGGGGTTTTCCCTGCTTTTCTTCTGCATCTTGTGATGGTATCAAAGAAACTCACAGAGGTGAATTACTTTTGTCACGTAGTGCTTTCAAAGTGGTGTTGGTTCAACTTTAAGATTAAAAAAACTTTTAAATCAAACAGTTTTTTTATTCAGAGGATGTATTTTACTGTGACTAAGAACCACATTTCTTTACCAAGTTAAACATTTTTAGTAACTTCTAACATCTGCTGCACCAAATAAACTTATACACAGAATGACGAGTGACTGCGAATAAAGTGACTAATGTTCGGCTAATGTTGGGTACACCATATAAAGTCAATGCTGATGGCAGAAGAACTCATTGTGTTGCAGGACGCATCTCTCAGCAGGAACTCACCATGTGCTTGGATGATATGCACTTTTTCATCAGTTTGGACAACATCAGGGGCTGAAATATTGATCCTTTGGCTGCTGATGAAAGTATCCGTATGCATCTGGGTTATCCCTGTTAGACAGACACACCAAACCCACCCAGTGAGCTCTGTAAATCTGACAAATTATTCCTGTTCCCTGAAAGGACTTAGCTACACTGATAAGGTCCTGCAGGCTGCAAACTAACATGGACTTCAAGAAGATCACACCTCATAGTAAGTCTTTTAGGTTAACTCTACCATTTATTCACAAAGATTTTGGACTCCCTACCCAGTCCCTGGCAAATTTTCCACAGAATCTTTTTACCATTGCTTCTGGCCCCATAGGCAAACAGCAGGTAGAACATGCTGCTGAAGCCTGAACTCCTCTGGGTAGAAATGGGATTTTTCGATGTGAAGGAACAGCTCAGCACCCCATTCTGCACCAGGGCTCTCACATCCGACACATTCCCCTGCCAAAAACAATGCAGTTCTTGGTCATAAATTCAGTTCACACGTAAAGTTACAACAGGAGCAGAAACAAACCACTAAATGTTTCACAAGCAGGAAATATACTTTATCTTTGTACAGAAGGTGGGTAAGAAAAAGACTGAAGTACCAGTGGCTGAACTTGTGGAGCTGTTCTTCCTGTAGAAAACGCATGCTGAACCTCCACCAATCCCGTACTGTCGATGCCACAGATATAAATGTCATCGTTTCCCTGAGGACATAAGAGCGTGTTTTTAACAGGACAGACATTTTTAATTGCTGCTAATCACAGCAAGTAAAGTCAGACATAGCTTTATGAATCTGCTGTTGGTTATTTTCCTCTGACAGCAACAGTACAGCTCAGGTTTTGTTTTCAGATTTAAAGGAACCAACAGTTTCCGAACACCTCAGGTTTTCAGACAGTTTGTTCCAGAGCTGAGGAGCATAGAAACTAAACGCTGCCTCTCCTAATTTAGTTCAGGTTCTGGGAACCCTGAGTAAGCAGGTCTCTGAAGCCCTGAGGGGTGTAGGTGTGTGGAGGTAAATCTGGGGCCAAATGATCCTTGCATTGTTACTGAATTTGAGGCCACAGAGAGAAATGCTTTGAGAATTTTGTAATTATAGAATTTCTTTGTTCTTCACAATTGCAACAAAAACAGTAAAACCTTTTCATTTTTTTGAAGTTCTTTGAGCCACACATCAAAAATCTCTTACATTCACAGTTTTGCTCCAATTAATCCAAAGCAAATGATGCAATACAAATTCACTCACCTGTATTATCATCTTCCTACAAACACATTTGTTTATCATTATCGATGCAAACTCGCTGGCCTCCAGGGGAGTGTGTTTGACATTTTTAAGATGAATACATATGAGTAACGTATTTATTGGAGGTGGTTATTCAAACAACACTACCACATGTGAAACAATGTTTACTGGGCAGAGGTGAACAGCAGTGTTCATAGTCCTAAACATGAGCTTTTACCAGCTGCACTGACTGCCGCTGGCCTCCAGCAAAATAAACCGTATCCATCTGCACTCAGATGGATGACAGCTGTAATGCTGTTTTTTACCGACTCCGGTCGGCTCAGGTGGTTAGAGGAACCATGTGAACCAGCTAGTTTTCTGACAGGGTGCTGCACTTTTAGAGCAGCTGGATGGAAGTTTTTTTCGGCCCTATGAGCACGTTAGATGTGTTGAAATTCTCACATGGGTTTCAAAATGTGTAAAAGTGTCATAAAAACGCACGTAGAATATTTGTTCATTTAATGGTAGGGCTTCTGGGAAATGAACCAGTATTTGCTTATTTCCTGAGGTGCTGTGTGTCTGACGTCCATTTCAGGCACCAGTAATGAACCGACTGAAATAAAAATATAATCTAAAATTAAAAGTCGTTATCAAGCACAGCCAGCAACATACAGTTGAACCTCTGACACAGATACTGTATATGACAGAAACAAGTAGACCGTCTTCTTCTGAACCAGTCCTATTAGGTTTTGTCATTAGCCAAGGCTGAAGATCTATTACCAGAATAATTTACTGGTAAGTGACTAGAGCTGCATAATTACTGAAGTAAACCAGTTGGTAACTCACTGGTTTGATGACCAGCCTGTTCTTCTTAAACACATGAACTTCTCGTTCATATTTGAACCACTGTGTCCTGGCATGTAGTAAAAGTCTTTAGTACTCTGGGCTGTATAAATGTTTAGGTGAGTCTGCAGTGAGTTAATCTTTGAGTCCAGGTGGTTCAATGCAGATGGGTGGTCTGTAGACAGAATATGCAGGTAATTTGTGTTGTGTTTGGGATCGCTGGCTGATCCATTGCATTTCAGGAAATCCAGAGCATGTCATCATGAATACCTGTTCTCCTGTAATGTAAAGATCACATGGTTTGCTACAGGTAGCCCAACTCAGAATCAGTTCAACAAGACACCTCATATCAGTTGTTGTGTGTGCTGAGATTAATGCCGACTAGTGTCTGATGAAAACAGGAGGTTGTTTCTGCTGCTCTCATTCCTTCACCAAACAGCTCCCAGCATGAGTCTTTCCTTATTTTATCAATCAGCTTTGGCTTTCTTAGAATTATGTGTCCTCTTTGTGACCGTTTCCAGCATAAAGAAATATAAAAGTATTTTACTAGCGGTTTAAAGGCGACATATCCTGCTTTTAAATCCTTCCTTTCCACCTTAAATCATCCAGCTGTGGTCTATTTAAAGTGGAACCTCAACGCTTTGGTCTGAACTCCTTGTTCTTGAAGCTCCTTTTACCTGTTCTGAGGAACGTCTGAGAGCAACTCGTTTTGGTGCCGTCTCTTTAAATGCTGCTGATGCCCTTCTCACCCCGGCCCCTCCAGGTCAAAGGGCGCTGCACTTTGACCTGTTCAGCCATTTTTGTAGTTGGATAGCAAAGATACAATTCTCTAGCAGCGCAGAAACAAGACAAAAACAGCAAAAACAATGAAACCTGTTAATGTAATAATAGTAATATTAAAACCTGCAGGTTCTGTCCTCCAGGAGCTGAAAGCAGCTCACAGCGCTAACATCAGCAGAAGACCCGATGCTGCTGCTATCAGAACCACGGCCAGGACGTCACATCAACACAATAACTTAAATAAAAAATAAATTTTGTTGTCATTTTAGCGTTATTTGCAGCTTACTGCTTTGCAGCGTCCGTTGTTTCCACAGACAGAAGGAAATGACCCCTTAATCAGATGAAGTCTTTCAGCAAATCCTTCTGGATGCTGGAGGAGGTTGATGAAGAACTCGTCCTTGAAGAGCTTCACGCAGACGAAGAGGAATTTCCCCACTGATGTGGGAACATTTCAACAAAAAACAAAATTTAACCTGGAACTATGAAGAGGTTCTGATGCTGGGGGACGGGGTAATGAACTGTGTGCTAATACACCTAACAACCCAACATTTAGACTGATCCACCTGCAGCTGTGGCATTCTTGAGCTTGCATGTTGCAAGGATCTGTACACAATTCCTGGAAGCTAAAAACATCCCAGTTCTTGCATGGCCAGCATACTCACCGGACATGTCACCCATCGAGCATGTTTGGGATACTCTGAATCGGCGTAAACGACAGCGTGTTCCAGTTCCTGCCAATATCCATCAACCTCGCACAGCCATTGAAGAGGAGAACATTCGACAGGCCACAATCAACAACCTGATCAACTCAATGCGAAGGAGATGTTTGGTGGTCACACTGACTGGTTTTCAGACCCCCCCCCCCATCCCAAAGCAAAACAGCACATTTCAGAGTGCTCTTTTATTGTAGCCAGCCGAAGGCACACCTGTGCAATAATCATGCTGTCTAATCAGCATCCTGATATGCCACACCTGGGAGGTGGGATGGATTTTCGATGCAAAGGAGAAGTGCTCACTATCAGATTTAGACAGATTTGTGAACAATATTTGAGAGAAATGGTTATTTTGTGTATACAGACAGTGTTTTAGATCTTTGAGTTCAGTTCATGAAAACTGGGAGCAAAAACAAAAGTGTTGCGTTTATATGTTTGTTTAGTGTGATTAGTCCTACACAATCTGGGTTTCTAAAAGGAAGATCCATCCGTAACAATACCTGCCTGGTTCAGGACCTTATTGATTATAGTCATCTAATAAAGGCTTGTATTTTGTTTCTAGATTTTCATAAAACATTTTACTTAGTGAAATATATATTTATTGTCAACACAAAGAGACATTTTGGATTTGGAATTAGATTTCTTGTTATAATCACGATGTTAAATACCAATGTCAACAGGTGTGTTTCTCTGTCAAACATCCTTTCTTCAATGTAGAAAGAGGAATTAGACAGCGTTGCAGCATCTCGCCTCTTATTTATTTTAGTCACAGAACTACTGGCAATTACTATTAAAAACTCGAACATTGAACAATTGGAAATAAATAAGCAGAAAATAATCAGAAGTCAATTTGCAGACGATACAAAACTCTTTGTAAAGAAAAAAGAAGAAATATTGTAAAGCTATGTTCTCAAGCCTCGGGTCTGCAGTTAAATTTAAATAAATGTGAAATTATGAGAATCCATAACTACTCTGAATGTTCAATTTACAATATTCCAGTCGAAAAAGAAATAAAGCATTTGGGTGTTAGGATCATAATAGGAAGATTGGAAGGTAATAAGAAGATAATGTTGATAAATGCAGAAAGATGCTAAATAATTGGCTTCACAGAGACTTAACATTGTTTGGAAGAACATTATTAACAAAAACTGAATCTTCATCCAGGCTGACATATCCTGCATATTCTCTGGCTGTCTCTCCGAGACTCAGTAAGGAGATTAACAGAATGAATTTGAACCTTATTTGGAAAAATAAACATCACTGCATTAGTAAACAAGATTTGTTAAAACATTCTGATGAAGGTGTTATCAAGGCAATCAGTTTTGAAGTTAAGAATGGAACATTAAAAATTAAATGGCTAACCGTCACTTTTAAACAATGGTGATCTTATTTGGTTTAATGGCCATTTGTTTTTCACAACGTTAGAGGTATTAAGTTGTTATTGAAATGTGATTTTGAATGATCTAAACTACCTCTTAAATTACCTTACTTTCATCAACAGGTTTCATTGGAAAATGGTGTTTAAGCACAACTTTAGCCCTCATAATGTTCCATTATGAAATAACAGAGTCATATTAAGAGGAAGAAAATCTATATTTATGAAAGAGTGTCCAAAGTCCAAAGGGAATAATGTGGAATTTCTAATCAATACTGTAATTATTGCAACAAAATATTACATGCATAAATGCCGGTTTGCAATATGCTGTCCCTCTTTCCCTGCTCTCAAACATAACCTCTCCATGTTCTCCGGGGTCTCCTGTAGTTCCTTGTATTTCGGTGTAAACCAGTCTAATTAAGACTTGTGCTTGATGAGTTGTTTTTGGCATTTCTTTTTTCTTGTGAAGCACTTGGTGATTTTTATCTGTGAAAGGTGCTATATAAATAAAAATGACTTATTTACACATCCTGGACACAAACTGTTTAGGCTCTTACCTTGAGGTGGCGCTACAGAGCACTATTTGCAGAAACCAGCTGCTACAGAGTCAGTTTCTCCCCCCATGTTGTGTCTCTGATGGACACCATCTACTCTGCTGGAAACTAATCAGCATGTTTGTACGATTATAACCCGGCTCTCTCTCAGTTCATCAAAAATAAGCCTAAAATGAAAGCGGGATGGTCTGCTTCTCTACTAAATTGCTTCAGATCTTTTTCAGTAAAACTAAGCTCAAAAGGCGACTGTGGCTCAGTGAGACAAGTGGTTGTCTTGCAATCCAATAGTTGTGGGTTCAATTCCAGCTTGCTCCTGCCACATGTCAAAGTGCCCCTGGGCAAGGTAGGTAACCTGAACCGATCGGTGTATGGATGAGTGTGTCTGGGTGAATGTGGCTCTAGTGTAAAGCGCTTCGAGTGGTCAGTATGACTGGAAAAGCGCTATATAAGTTCAGTCCATTTATCTACCATTTTACTCCGTGTAATTTGGTAAATATAAATCCAGACAAACAAAAATGAATTGCGGGGTTCCTTCCTCAAAGGTCCATTCTCGGATCTATGTGATCCAGATTTTAGTGCTACAGCGTCTCCTACTACATGTTTACTGACAACACACAACTTTATCTCTGGTCACTGCAGGACCTTAGTCCTCTAAACTCACTAAGTCAGTGTGTTGATAATTTCAATGACTTGATGGGTCAGAATTTCTTCCAGCCTAATGATGAGAAGACATAAACCATTGTTTTGTGACCACAGAATTTTTGACCCTTCTCAGCTACTGTAGTAGTATGAATAGGTGATTATTGAACCATTTATACTCAGCCGTTTAAATTCTGTTGCTGCACATGATCAAAATTTAAAGCTTTAAACATTCGAGTTCTGTATTTTAACCAATAACAGATTATCAACACTTTTTATTTCCCTTACCATCGTCTGATCATCTGAGAATCCAAAGGCCACATATCCATCAGCGGTTCCTGTTATCTCATAGCGGACAGCAGGTCCACCAGGAGAGAGCAACCTGGCTGACATGAAGTAACACTGGGAACTGCTGGCCGGATCACAGTCTGCAGGTTGACTGATACACACCTTAGAGGCACCGCAGCCTGCACTGGAGATGCTCTACACAAAAACAGATGATTTTTTTATTCAATTTTCTGACCTCACTGTAACGTTTACATCCAGAAGGAACTGGACAGTATGTACATGAATTTAACCTGACTCATGGATGATCAACAGTCAAGCTTATATTTATTATATCCTCATACTTTCTAGATAAAGGCTCATAGACAACATAGGGATTGGACTGGGTGGAGTGTTTTTCGAAGAACAGATTTCTGATGGATCTGAATGAACTGCATGGTACATAAAAGCTAATTTTTACTTTATACTTTATAATTACTTTATAATGTCAAAAGAAAACTCTCTTCTAGAAACGGATCTATGGATTATCAATAATATTATAAGAGATAAACTGTCAGCGTATGCAGGGGAAGCAAATAAACGAGTGTTGAATCAAACACAAACTCATAACAGATTTAAACAGTTTCTAACAGATTTTCACCGCTCAGCGACACACCCGCTGAGAAGCCGAGTCTGGTAATTGGCAGCTCCGCAGTCAGAAACGTGGCCCTAGAGACACCGGCGAGGGTCCAGAACATCAAATCCTTCCTGAAACCGCTGGCTAAGGATCAGCGTAAATACAGTAAGACTGTTATTCACTCTGGCGGTAATGACACCCGGTTACGTCAATCGGAGGTCACCAAAGTTAGTGTTGCTTTGGTGTGTAAGTTTGCCAAAACAATGTTGACTCTGGAATTTTCTCTGGGTTTCTCTGGTTTGTCATAATTGTTCTCTCTAATCCCACTTTGGATGGAGCAGCTCTTCTTTCTAGGAATCTGGCCGAATTTATTAGTTCTTCAAAACTCTGACAACCCAGGGTTCAGACCAGGAAGCAGGGTCGTAGTTTAACACTCCTCTTTGACTCCTCATGGTCAAACAGGTTCTCCCTCTGGGAACCGGCAGTTTATTCACAATCTGGCCACAGCAGGATCTGCAGCCCAACACCACATGACCTTTGCCGGCTCCTTTTGGTGGTGGATGTAGAACTGGGTGCTGGCATGTTAGCAGAACTGGGCTGTGTTGCCAGACCAAATGAGAATTCTGTTGCTGGTCCTGCCCTCGGATTAGGAGGCAAAATGCGGAAAAACTTGATGGTTTTTGTTTGAAAGGTCTGGAGAAATCACACAGACGCGTGAACTTTCCCAGAGAAACGAATTAGCAGAAAATGGACTGCTGGGGTCTTTACGATTGTGGAAAAGTGAAAAAAATAGAAGGGTGGAGGCTCCTGTCTTTGTTCTGCTGCACCCGATCAACTGTAGCTCCCACAACAATAAGCTTTTTATAATCTTTGGGAGGAGTTACCACACCCTCTGAGTCTTAAATTACCAACAGCCAATCAGCAGACAAGGACCTACAGAAATTACAGAAATTCTACACCCAAAGGTTGGAGGTATCCCTCAGTTCACTATTGAGGCTGGGAGTCAGCGAGAAGCAACTTCTCAACCCTGGTCCTCAGGCACACTACCCTGCAGGCTTCAGATGTTTCTCTGCTTTAACACATCTTCATCTTTGATATAAAGAAGAAATTCATTTTCTCATTTTAATGATTAGATTTTAAGGCAAGCTCTATGCATGACATTTCTGAAAATACAATCTTTCACCTGTGTCCCATTATCATTGCTATTATAATTATTATATTTTATAAGCAGTTGCTCCACTCTAAGTTGGGTTACCTAATGTGGCCAGGAGGGGGCACTGTTGTTACTGAAGTTCACTTAACAGATGTTCTAGTTATGTTGAGTATGATTGGTTGTACAATTCTCTGGAGGCCACGAGAACTCTTGAACTGTTTGAAGAAGCCTTGTCTAAAACCTATCCATAGAGTTGGAGAAGGCTGCATTCCTCAGGAACGGGTTAAATAGACAAAATGTTCAGTTCCAGGAACGACGGGATTCATGTGTTTTAAAACCCGTTCCTCTTTCTTTAACACCACATTATTGGGTTGAACTGCTAGTTTTCCCAGCAGGTTTGAATTATGTTACAGGATCGAACTCATAGCTAGATGTAAATGAAACATCAAAATATGCTCAACTTAAAAGATGGTTACTCACATTAGAGCTGGGCAACGAGGTACTGGAAGAATCTGTGTGGTCGTCGTTCATTAGACTCAGAACAGGACTTTTCAGTCCAACCCAGAAAGTCTTGTAACTCTTTACAAAGGATGCTCTGCAGGGACACAAAGACACAAGCAGCCATTATTCAGATTGCTGAAGAGAGCTGCAGGTAGACCATGAAGGAACCCATTTCATCCTTACTGGAACTGGACACTTTTAATATTTCCTGCTGAGTCGGGTTTCCACGTCACCTGGATGTTCGTCTTTATAGAGGCTGACGTGTGGGACACAGCAGTGTTCTGTGGAGAAACACACACACGTGTATTATGATTCCCAACCACTCAGTTCCTCTGGGATTTTGGGTTTGTCTTTCACTGTAGCTGCAGTACACCAGGCAGATGTTCAGAGGGAGGTAGAACACTGGAATACTGATCTCATGACTGAGAGAGCGTTTTACAGATCCATGAAGATAATGAGGTCAAACTTTGAAGGATAGTCCGGAGTGAAACTTCCACAGCCAGATATTAACATGCCAGTGATCCTCTGGATGAAGTAAAAATCAGCTGGAACAGGAATGAAGGAAGAAGCACAGAAATATTTCACCAACAGTAATCATCTGCTCAGAATAAACCTAATTGGTTGATCTAAAAGTAAACATCACAAAGAAGAAGAGGATTATATCCCAGTGAATGACAACTAAGACCAGATGTCACCCTCCAGATTGCCTTTCCAGCCAGATCCCGTCTCCGTCCAGGTGTTAGCCTGAGGACACCACGTCTGACTGTTACTGCCTCGTTGGTTGGTGGACGGAGTGTCAGAGGTGGATGGTTCTCATTGTTCTCTGTGATCTAATCTGTCTTTCTGAAAAGTTTGGACACCTAAAAACTTTACTGAGTCACTTTTCTTATAACCTTCAGTCTATATGGGAACAAAGATAGTCCAGACTTTACACTGCTGTAAACCAGACAACATAGAGTCCAGTCTAGTACATTTCAGCAGAACCAAGAAGCAAAGCCCTAATCAATCTGCTATTATTTTAACAGAATAATCCTCTGTGAAACAAACACCAACTTCTACAGAAAACTGTTTATGAATGTTTTCTGTCAGTTTGAGCAAACACACGATGCTTTTAGTTTCAAGAGGCCAGTAAAAATACTTCAGACTAAATGAGATCATCACCCGGCTCACCACCCAGGATACCACTGTGTGAAGGGGGCGGGGGGTCATTTGTAGCTCCAACCCTAAACCCTATTGTGTGTACAGTGAAAACAACATGACCAGACATTAAAGGTGTAAGGTAACACCAACCCAGCTTTCTGGAAGGGAACACTGTTTCATTTAAAAAGAGTAAATGGATGTCTTTGAAAAACATTTTTCTGCATTTCTTTTAGGTTGGTTGCAGCAGGTTCTGACCCAATGACCCCTTGTACTAAATACACATCAAACATCCCTGTTAGGTATGGTCACCAAGCCACAGGAACAACCACAACTCCCCAGGAGCAGGGCACTAAGCCTGGGTGTGCTTCACTCTTAGATGCTAAAAAGCTCTGGAACTTGTAGGGCTTTCTTGGTTGACATGATTCTTAACTGGGACAACATCTGTGCATCTCTAGACCATGGTGGTCATATTAATCTTTACGGGAGGAATCAGATAGTCTTTCCAGCCTTTACCATTTGTGGTCTGTACTGCTGGAGGTTGGGGTGCCTCAAGGGGAGGTTTTTAAAGGGAAGAGCATTAAAGATGTCCACGTTCTAGGAGACCAGGTTGGACTCCACCAGGTCTGCTCATTGTCTCTGATCCTGTCTGTTTTGCACCATGCAGTCATTAAGAGAAGGGTGTCTGGTATAGGACTTCAGGGTTTTTTCTATGCTTTTTGTAGATGATGTGGTTCTGTTGCCATCCTCAGTACTGCAAGACACACATTATACTGCACTGAATTAAACTAGCAGGTCACCCAATGACACCAGGCAACAATCCTCAACAACCCTACATTAAGTGGTTATGGGTGATGGATGGAAGGATATGTTCTTGTGTTATTTAGTCCATCCATGGTAGAAATGAAAGTAGATAGGGTGATGAGGGGTCCTCCCTTGTGGTGTTTTTAGGGATCTCTGGTGGGTCCCTGGCCTCAGTTGGAACTAGGCTGATGTGGGTGCTGGCGGGACAAGAGGGTCCTGGGCCTCAAGCACTTCCATGGCTGCTGTGGGATGATGCTGTATGTCTGGCTGCCTGGGACAGCTGTGGCCCTTCAGAGCTTGGTCTAGCTGTCCTTGGCTGATCTTAGGTGCTGTGGATTGCAGGCCATCTTTTTTTCCTCACTGCACTTCCAGGTGAAAGTCACACTCACACACACAAACCCACTCAACAAAAACACACTTATTGCTACACATATGCACACCCACACACGCATACATTCACACACCCAAGCACCAACACACAATTACTCATAAAGGTCATACAAACACGGGTTCCTATAACATCAATGTGGCCTGCCTACTTTGATGCAGGATTTAATCTGGAATTGATAAAGTTCATCATGTAATCAGGATACTGTCTTGAAAGATCCTTTTTGTAGAGCAAAACTGCCCTGGCACATGTAGGCAACCATCTGCTCCATATGGCATGCCTGAAATGCAGACGACACGTTAAAAAAAGAAATGAGAGTTGTTGACCCTCCAGCGAAGCGTTGAGAGAACAGGCTGATCAACATTCAGTGCTGCTGAAGTCAATAGAAATTATTTAAAACAGCTTCCCGACCAAACCTGCTGGAGCAGTTCACAGAAAAACCTCTGGATATATTTCACTGCATCACTGCATGAATGCTGATAGAAACTAAGCCTCTATGAGCGGATTATGGAACAGGTGAAATATTACCAGAGTGGAACCATGGGTGTTGCACCCCTGGCTCAACACTCAGTGACTCACTGCGTAATTTGTGGCGGGCCACTTACAGGTCTCTGGAAGCAGGAGAGGAGTCGGGCTGAACCAGAGCTCACTACAAATGAACCCACAGCAGACTGCCCCCCCGGCTCTCTGGCCTCCAACAGGAACCCCATAAATGGACTGGAGGCTGGAGCCTGAAGAGAAACTAAAGAACATAAAATCTGTCAAACAGAGGACTCAGACAGAATTTCTTTATTTTCAATAAAACTGAGTTGTGCACATTTCCAGATAGCACATTGTGGGTTCAACTGGGTCCAAAAAAGTTCCATCATTCAGTGTTTAGAAACGTCCTGCAGTTTAACCTGTGAACATTATAAACACGATGAATCTCTGCCACAAGTAGCATTTTGTGAGAATATTTCCATCAAGCCGTGTTTACGCGTATATGTTTGTGGGGTGGTCTGTTGCTGTGGAGGAGCACCAATGTAAAAACAAGAGGAAAAATGTTCACCAAAAACCTTAAAGGTAGGAAGCTAATTTTGGATCATTTTAATAGATCCTTTGTTTAACCAGGTGAGTCAACTGAGAACTAAATCACCTTTACAATGATGAGCTAGCCAAGCTTACAAGGCAGAAACAAATTAACAACAAGAGAACATAACACATGCAATTAGCAGGTGAGTGAAGTACAAAATGTATACATACAGATGGTGACATGTATTGAAAGTGGCAAACGGTTATAAGATAAAGCAAAGCATGAACTTTCTGTTTTAAGCCTTCAGTTTCCTAAAAACCGATGTGGTTAAATATCCAGACATGAACAGACAGTACTGATGAAGCCAGAGTCTTATTTTGGAGGGTGACTCTGAGCTTTATTTTGAAGGCTAGAGTAACAAAGGTGAAAGTGCTGAGTCAGTGGGTGCAGATGGATGAGGTGGGAGACTCACTGGAAGCAGAATGAAATAAACTGTTTATGTGAAGATAAAACTGTGGCCATCAAATAGTTTAAATCCAGAAGGTTCTGAATATTTCACTGGGTCAGAATCTGAACATTCAATTCAAACAAATCGTCCACATAAATGTTGACTGTGTAAAAATTCAAAAAGCTGACTGGTTCAGATTAAGTTTGCATTTCTGTGAGGAGTTTGAACTGGTCTGAATGGTATTTCTGTGTCTCTCTGCTGGAAAAGCTCAAATGTGAAAAACAAGTTAATCTTAAAGGAAAACAGATTTCTGTTTTTAAAGGCTTTTACTGGGACTATTTTGTCTGTTAGAGTTTAAAGCTGTAATGTGGTCGTCTTTTAAATTGCAGCTCAGGTTTCAGCTTCAGATCGACTCACCTTTAACATCTTCGCCAGGTCTGAAGCTGCTCTGCTCTGTGCTGACAGTGAACGGGGATGTGGTGGTCTGAGGGGAGCCAGAATGGTGGGGACTCATGTCCACACAGCTGTCTGAGACCAAACCTGAACCATAGCACCAAGCGACAGGAACCACACAGAACAAAATAAAGAGCTCCATGATCCACTTCACAAAACCCGGCCAGGAAGCTGGAGAAAAACAGGAAGTCTGAAGTTTGGGCTCCTTTAGAGGAGCTGCTGGAGAAGGGGAGGAGCAGACAGTGTAATAAGATGATGGCAGGAGCTACACCTGCTCCAGGGCAGGGCCTAACAACATCAGGTGGTGGGGGGGTTGGATTACATCGTTTCTTCTATAGATCTGTGAAGTGGAAATATACTGCTGGTCAATGCAGCTGGACTCTGAACAGGGATGCAGCGACAAAAAACAACATGATGACACCATGAGATGATTCAAAGAAAACCAGTAAAACAAGCGGCTCGCTAATTTCCTCACACAAGAGCAGACTGGGGTCATTATGAGACTATAAACCAAATAACAGAGCAGAGGGAACTTCCTGTTTCTGGTGGGAAGCTGGATGTGTTTCTGTCTGTGCAGCTCAGAGGCAAAAAGGAGAAGTTTCAGAACTAAAACAAAACTTTTTTCCCTGAACAGAAGCAGGAAAACTCCTGCTGACTCTGATTGCTGGAAATATTTTGTTATTTCACAGAGATGATTTTACAGATAAACCCTCCCACTTTGACCTCTGTTGAATCTGTTATCATCTCTTCTCCAACCTTCGTGTCATTCTGACCTCTGTTAAACATTTTCTCAGATTCCTGGAAGCAGTTTCTCAGACAGTGTTTATCAGTTTGTAGTCGCTCAGATCGGACAGAAAACAAAAGTTTCCACAGAGGATCAGACTCTGACTTTCATGAGAAAATGATGTCTGGTTATGCTGTCCCACAGAGAGCCAGTATGTAACAAAGGAAACAGGTTCAGTGTTAAAATTTAAAACAGCAGTTGTTTCTTCTTCAGAACTTAAACTGGCCGGGTTGTTCCAAATCTCATGTGTACTCCCATAAACATAAAACATTTATTCATGTGATTGTTACGACGCGATTTAGGACCAAAGTGCACACAGTACGAGGGAGCCACGGGGTAAGTTGAATACGTTCTTTATTAAGAAAAAGCGACTCACAAGCCAGTGGAGATAATGAGCGAGGAACAGGTAGCAGGCAGGGTTGACATCTGTGTAGCAAACAGTATAAAAGCCAGGTAGCTTTCAGGGATGTTAACAGGAGGAACCAGTGAGAAACCAGTGAGGAAAACCAGGAAGCTAATATACTGAGGGAAGTGGAGTTTGAAGCAAGGGAGACATGGCACTGAGGGAAGGTGACTGATTGACATGACTGCAGGGAGATAACAGAAAAACATCTAAACAATGATTAAACTACAGAACAAAACAAGGGGAACCAGATCTATAAGGAACTATAAATAAATACACCTAACAGAACTCTAGGAAGCAACACCACCTAAACAGGAGGAATCTGATAAATCTTAAATAAACAGAAAAGCACCTGGCTGAGCAGGCAGTAAACAAGACAACAACACTGACACTGGCTGAGAAGAAGGAAATAAACGCAAAGTCAAAACCCTAACACTGGCTTCACATGTCATTCTCTACATCTCCCTCAGTATATAAGCTCTCTGGTTGTCATTGTTTTTTACTGGATCTTCCCAGTATTATCCGTTTCCATCCCCGTTTCTCTGTCCATGCTCCTAGCCAGTTAGTTAATGAATCTATTTCTGACAATCAGATTGATTTATTCTGTCTCACGGAAACCTGGCTGCAGCAAGAGGATTATGTTACTATAAATGAGTCAACTCCTACTAATTATTCAAATTTTGAAGTAGCAACCATCTTTCAGTCCGATTTATTGATTAGTCCCAGACCAATCAATAGCTACAACTCTTTTGAATATTTAATCCTTAGTTTTCCTCATCCAAATTGCAAAGCACTAAAACCACTTCTGTTTGTTGTTTTGTACCGTCCACCAGGTCCTTACGCTCAATTTTTAGATCAGTTTTCAGACCTTTTATCTGATTTAGTGTTAAATACAGATAAAGTTATTATAGTGGGGGATTTTAACATTCATGTTGACACTGAAAGTGATAGCCTAAATATGGCCTTTCTGCAGACCTACTCACGTCTGTCTTCATTCTCTGGACCTTGTGCTGACATATGGCATTAAGCGTAAAGAAATAACAAAATTTCCTCATAACCCTGTCCTGTCTGACCATTTTAATAACATTTGAGTTAAATTGTACTAAGTTCTCCACACTTAAAAGAAAATTTCATTTTAGTAGATCATTATCAGACGATGCTATAACAACCTTAAAAGAATCTGTTCCATGTTTAATTACCTCATTGCGTGGTGCATTAGACAATGCAGCCCCCCTGAAAAGAAGGTAATTATTTACAGGAGGCTGGTTTAATTCAGAGCTGCGTACTTTAAAGCACAATGTTAGAAAATTGGAGAGAAAATGGCGCTCTACACACCTAGAGGATTCCTACTTTACCTGGAAAAATAGTTTACTGTTGTATAAAAAGACACTTCACCAAGCCAGAACAGTTTATTTCTCATCATCAAGAGAAGAGAATAAGAATCTACTGGCTCTGCTTGATATTTATAAAAGAAACTTTATTAGAAACTGCTTTGGGATTATTTCAATTGTTACGGACACGGAGACAGAAACGAAAAAAACAAGAAAACAGACAGATACTGAGTAGATCCGAGGCATAGACATCCAAAGGCCCATGAGAGCACAGGAACCCCAGGAAAACCTCCACCAGGACTACCGCAACCCTCCCAGAGAGAAGCAGGGGAACCACCCAGCAGCCACAGTGCAGAACCCCCAGGGCGCTGCAGCGACGAGCCCACAGGCCCGCCGGCAGCCGACTACACCCGGGGCAGATCCAGCCATGGACCCAGAGACCCCAGGACATATCACTCCCCAAGCAGAGGCCCGACAGAGCCCAGGAGTCCAGGCCACGGCAAGCAGCCACCGGGAATGAGCCAGCACACACCAAAGTACCCAGCCCCAGATACCAAGAACCACGGGTCCACCGGTGGGCAGAGACACCAACCACTGGCAGGGAGTGTGGCGGGGAAGAAATAGGCCCCACATTTGATGGATACCCCATAGGGGCAACCAGCTCCTGGACCCAGGAGGTGGACGGTTCGGAAAATGAGGAAGCAGTTTTTTAACAAAATCTTTTATCTGGAAAAAACAGAAAAGACAATGATTTGGGAGGCTATATGTAGTAGAAAACTGCTCAAATGAGGAAAAAACAGCATCTGTATATAAATCAGTAATTAACTTTATCCCTTTGTCATGCCAGACCTGTAATACTGGATCAGATCTAGATGGTTCAAAAGCACAGTTTCTGTAAACAGAAGTTAGGGCAGAAGGGCCTGAGAGTCCCAGTTGCTTTCTGAATTGATTCCAAATTTTCAAACAAGTCATGACGACTGAACAACCAGCCAAACGCAAGAGTGGAAGTGGAAGCTGTGAGCACAAAACTGAACGGAATGAGAACAGGGATAAACTCTTTTCCAAATGTACCCAACTGGGCAGCAAGTCCCTCTCATTGCACATCCAAAGCAGAAGCTTTTGCACATTGGCTGCCCAGTAGTATTATCTAAAAAGTGGGAGGGCAAATCCCCCCTTTATCTTTAGGAGACTGCAAAACCACTTTTCGATTTCTGGCTGGTTTGTCATCCCATAAAAAGGTCAGAATCATCTTGTCCAACTTGACAAAAAAAGATTTGTTAAGAAAAACGGGAAGATGCTTAAACAGGTAAAGAAACCTTGGAAGAGTCATCATCTTGACCAAATTTATCTGACCTACAAGTGACAGAGGCAGGGCCGGCCAGCGGGCAAAGTCCCCCTCAGTCTTCTCGATCAGAGGAGCAAAGTTGATACGATACAGTTCTGAGAAAGATGTGGAAATCTGGATGCCCAAGTATCGGAAGCCACCAGCTGACCACCTGAATGGTACTAAGTAGGAAGAAACTTATTTGGCTGAGTCATTGATAGGTAACAATTAAGTTTATAACCCGGTAAGTTACCATATTTATTTAGTATCTTAAAAATCGTAGGAAAAGAGGTAATAGGATCTGAAACATATAGTAGGAGGTCATCCCCATATAAAGAAACCTTGTGGACAGTGTCTAGATGCCTGATACCTTTGAAGTTAACCTCTAAACGTAACCTAATGGCTCAATAATCAAAATAAATTTCAAGGGGGAGAATGGACAACCATGTCTTGTACTGCGACACAGAGGAAAAGGAAAAGATCATTTGTATATTTGTCCGAACTGAAGCCCTCGGAGAAGAATAAAGTAGCTTGATCCAGTTCACAAAAGCGCTGCCCAGACCAAATCTGGCCAACACACCGTACAAGAAGCCCCATTCCACCCTGTCGAAGGCCTTCTCTGCATCAAGGGACAATACAACCTCTGGCACTACAGAATCGGTAGACATAATAACATTAAGAAGGCGTCTGGTGTTAGATGAAGACTGACGGCCTGTCATAAAAAAGTCTGGTCTAATCCAATTATGTCTGGTAGAACATGTTGTAAACAAGTGACAAGGACCTTAGAGAGAATTTTAAAATCGTCATTTAAAAGTGAAACTGGTCTATAACTGCCACAAAGCAAAGGGTCTTTGTCCTTTTTAAGGATCAGAGAGATGGTGACCTCCAACAGAGTGTCCGGCAGACGGCCAAGACGGCCGAGAGCAAGTTATAGTATTCAGCAGTAAACCCATCAGGTCCAGGAGATTTGCCACACCGGAGTGCACTGATAGCCTCTTGAACCTCTGCCACAGTGACAGGGGGCTCCCAACATTTCTGCTGCCCCATCCTCAATACAAGGGAAGTCAATGTTATCTAGTATAGCGTCAGGAGGATGAGGACTGTGATGTTAAAATTTGAATTGCATTTGTGCTTCTGAGGTGATGACCAAGTCTGAAATGACATTAGCTTTCTGCCCCCCTTTTGGGTGGTCTTCCCAAGGCATTTACAAGCTGAAGGGGAAATGTGTCTGAACACAAAAGATGTTTTGTCTCTCTTCCTGTCCCTGGAACCCCTGCTGATCCAACAGACAATTTGTTGCAGAGGAGCCGAGATGTCTGCGTGAAAGTTAGATTGATTTCTCACCTCTGTTTCTCCTAGAGGGGGGGTGTCAGGACCAGACTGATATGAGGAGGGGTCAACATTGTCTCATCAGATTTGGTCTCGGCTCTGTTCAGTAACAGGTCTGATGCTGAAAGATCTGTCTGCCTTAAGGCTAAATTAATAAAGCTGATTGAATGGTTTTCATCGTTCTCTTTCTTTAGAAAATACAAATTTTCTACAACAATTTGCCGTTTCTGGCAGGATTCCTTGACTGAATTCCTCTGAGGACATCGACGGAGAAGAGCTATGCCAGCCTTGGAAGAGTTTCCTTGTCTCATACCCCGATTTACTGTTACAGGGAAGGAGGACTTCTGCATCGAGGTTCTTGGAGAGACTTACCACTGGAATCCAGAAAGAACCTGAGTTATTTTTTCTCAGAGACGGTGAGATCCTGAATCAGCATAATTTAATAATTACTATCATTATTTGTTTTACCAAGCTTGGGTTTAAATCTAAAAACAAATTAGAACAAAATATCCAGATTCAACATTTTAAATTTCTACCAAATTGAAAAGTCAATTCAATTCAATTCAATTTCAATTCAGTTTATTTATAAAGCGCCAATTCACAACACATGTCGTCTCAAGGCTCTTCACAAAAGTCAGGTTCAAACATTCCAATTAATCCTAATCATTGAACAGTGCAGCCAGATTCTGTTATTTATTCAAATTGGATAAAAAGTTTTTCTATCTAAGGAAACCCAGCAGATTGCATCCAGTCAGTGACTTGCAGCATTCACTCCTCCTGGATGAGCATGTAGAGACAGTGGACAGTCACTGGCTTGACTTTGTCAGCAATCCCTCATACTGAGCATGCATGTAGCGACAGTGGAGAGGAAAAACTTCCCTTTTAACAGGAAGAACCTCCAGCAGAACCAGAACCAGGCTCAGTGGTGCGGCCATCTGCCACGACCGACTGGGGGTTAGAGAGAACAGAGCAGAGACACAAAGAGAACAAAGAAGCACTGATCCAGGAGTACTTTCTATGGAAAGGAAAAAGTAAATGTTATGGATGTAGCTCCTTTAGTCGTTTCAACTAGAAAGAAAGAACAGATAAACTCTGAGCCAGTTTTCAAGGTAGAGTCTGAAAAAGAGAGCACATAGAGTTAGTTACAGTAAAAGCTCAGTCAGTAGCTATGTCTAGGAAGAGCAAGGGTTTAAACACTGAAAGACAGGGCCATGTGGAATCATCGGTAGAGGGTGAGCATTAAGTTGTTGCCCACAGAAGCTTGGGGCGGATTCCCCTCTCCAGAAAGGTGTTACAGGTAGACACAGAGTCAGGCCAGGTGTAGCTTCTAGGAAGAGAAAAGAGAGAGAACAAAGTTTAAAGGCTGAAATAACAGCAAATAATACAAAATTGAAGAGTAGTGTGAGAAAAGTAGCGAGAGGGTGAAAGTGGTCATTAGGTCCTCCCCCCCAGCAGCCTAAGCCTATAGCAGCATAACTACAGAGATAGCTCAGGAATAACTAAGCCACTCTAACTATAAGCTTTAATCAAAAAGGAAAAGTTTTAAGCCTAGCCTTAAAAGTAGACAGGGTGTCCGCCTCACGGACTAAAACTGGGAGCTGGTTCCACAGGAGAAGGACCTGATAACTAAAGGATCTGCCTCCATTCTACTTCTAGAGACTCTAGGAACCACCAGTAACCTGCAGTCCCCTGAGAACGAAGTGCTCTGTTTAGAACGTATGGAACAATCAGATCTCTGATGTATGATGGAGCTAATCATTAAGGGCTTTATATGTGAGGAGGAGAATTTTAAATTTTCTATTCTGGATTTAACAGGGAGCCAATGAAGGGAAGCTAAGTAGGGGAAATATGATCTCTCTTTAATTTTCATCAGAACTCTTGCTGTAGCATTTTGAATCAGCTGAAGGCTTTTAAAACTGCATTTTGTGGACATCCTGATAGTAAAGAATTACAATAGTCCAGGCCTTGAAGTAACAAAATGCATGGACTAGTTTTTCAGCGTCAATCCTGGAACAGGATATTTCTAATTTTGGCAATGTTTCGGGATGAAAGAAGGAAATCCTAGAAACCTGTTTAATATGAGATTTAAATGACATGTCCTGGTCAAAAATACACCAAGGTTTTTTACTTTATTATCCGGAGGCAATTTAATGCCATCCAGGTTAAGTGATTGACTAAGTAGTTTCTTTTTAAAGACTCCGGTCCAAAGACGACAACTTCTGTCTTGTCTGAATTTAGAAGCTGAAAATTTAAAGTCATCCAAGTTTTTATGTCTTCAAGACATGCTTGTAGTCTATCTAACTGGTTGGGCTCATCAAGTCCTACTAATTAAATTGAAAACTTAAATTTATAAAACTTTTCTACTGAGGACGAGGGTGTGAGTGTTATATGATTGTTCCACCTTAGAAGCTGCAGCGTAAGGACGTCGCTGTGTGCGAGGGGGGTTGAGCAACGGTTTCGGTCCATGTCCTCTCCTTGGTGGTTATGACTGTGAACTTATCAGTAGCTCGCTGGTAGAGTCCCCCTCCCTTTGTGTGGTCGAGTTAGGCTCTTCTGGCCAATTTATTAGGAGCCCCTAGGTGACTGAATAAGGCTCTCCTGACTACTTGGCTGGAAGGAAGGCTATCAAGGTGCCAGAAAGTCTTGAACTCTACAGGTTTTAAGGAATATTCCCCCATTAACTGGTGAGTAATGGGTCTGACGAGTTCTAAGGAGACACCTCCTCCTCGGGAGAAAATGTTTGACCTACATGGTAAAAAATATGGACCAAAGCACAGAGTGCATTAATGAATGGGTTAAAAATTTTAATTTTCCTGCAGATGGTTCTCAATCTTTCTATTCTAAAAAAACTTGAGGAGCTTATAAACAAGAGAGAGATAAATTAGGACAAAGAGAAGTTATCAAAAGATTTGCAGACTTTGAAAAACATAGAGCATGCTTACAATGTTTGGAAAGAGGAAGCTGAGAAGCGTCAGAGATAAATATTCTAAACTAATGGCAGGTAGTCAGGATGACAGTAAAGATATATGTGGACGACAGGACAATTGCTCTATTTCTGCTCCTATTCTTGAAAAATCTACTGAAAAATCTGAAGCAAACATAAATGTTCATAATCCACCCCCTTACAGTGATTTGGAACATCCAACACCCCTGTTAATACTTCTTCTGTTTCTCACTCTTTATACCCTGATGTGCGAGTCTGGCAGCTGTGGTGGACCTGGACACTGGTGTCTTCACCCGATCAACAGAGAACAGACAGCACCCTGACAGCACCTCCTCTGCTAGACCAACAGCCTCTCCCAAATCAGCTACGCCTGCAGACCCACAGCAACAACGCTCACTGAAGGAAGAGAGCTCTGAAGCAACATCTGCTGAACTTCACAGCACCTCTGGCTCTTCTGTTTCACTGCCAGGACCGTGTTCCAGCCCCCCGTCTATGCATACCAGACAGAAGACTCATGGACACACTATCACTGCACCTTTGGTTGAAGTAATGGGTCCTCATGGACCTCACCTGGTTTTCCGATCATGCACTTCCCAGAACATTGATGAGTTTGCCAAACTTCTCCCTGACGTAGCTTAGTCAGGTGAAGTGTTCTCCACTGAATTCACAGCTTTTTGCAGGAAATACCGTCCCACTGGTGCTGAAATACGCAGAATCTTGGCACGTAAAATGGCTGCTTCTGACATTGCCAAGATCCATGACAAGCTCCCTGATCTGATGTAAACGTACGTCTGAGACATGAAGAACATTGCAAATGACACTTATAAGAATGCTGTTATTGATCTAACAGATGCCATAAAGAAAGAATTTCCTAAGAAGATCAACATGACTACCATCTACACCTGCAAGCAGAAAGCTGATGAAACTACAGATGCTTTCATTGAAAGAGTGACTGAAGTTGTGACTAAGTACAGTGGTGTGCAAAAAGCCACTGACGTTGGGCCAAGAATCAGGGGTATGGGAGAACTCTGGTCTGTGATGTGTTATAAAAGGACTGCTTCCACATGTGGCACAGCCTTTCAAAGCTACATATGTGGGCTGGGCAGAACACCCTCCCTCTCTCTGATATTCGCAGATATGCCAGACATGCTCAACCTCATGGCCGACGAACAGAAGAAGATTAAAAAGGAACAATCGGAAAAAGAATTGCATCTTGCTGCAATTACAATGTAACCAGCAGGTCACAATGAGTGGAAGAAGAGAGATCAAGGAAACGAATGAAGTGGAAAGGACAAGGGACGTGGTGGACATGGCAGAGACCCTTGGGCTGTTACAATTTGGGCCAGAAGAGGCATTTCAAGAATGTCCTGGCCCCCATCCACCACTGCTGCTCCACCTTACAAGGCTGATTGACTAGTCATAAAGGGGAAGCTGGGCCACCACAGCGACAGCCTCCTCGTCAAAGTGGTACCGCATCGCACCCACCTCTCTGACACACACTCTCTCTACTCCTCACATTTCCCACCTGCATACACACACATATACCCACACCACAGACAAATCCCAAACTACCCCTCCTTCTTTTCCTGTTTTCTCCGCAATTAAAATCTGCTTTGCAATGACTGTAATCATGACTAAATTACAACATGCTATTTCGTTTTTGGAACAGAAGTTTGAGGATTACACTCCAACCTATGGTCAGTTTACCTCAGAGGCATATAAAGCTTTCTAATGTTTGATCTTATGGTCTCAGGGAAGAAAATATCAGTCATGGTAGACTCAGGAGCAACTTTCCTCTGTCCGTTAAGGTGGATGAGTTCCAACACCCCCTAAACTCAGTGAAAATATGTTTCCCTCTATGTCCAGCATCAGGGCAGACTACGAAGGAACAATGTTACAACCCATCGCATGTGTAACACCTGAGGGGTTTTCCTTCAAACATTGTTTCTGTTTCTCAGAACTGTGTCCCATTAATCTGATGGGGAAAACCTCATGTGCAAGCTTGGAATAAATTAATCTCTACTCCATAAGGAGTAAGGTCTCTACTCAGTCTGAACAGTGTTTAACTGCAATACAGTCTTCTCCACAAGCATTACATTATGCTTATGGATGGAAAGATTCAAAATTCATTGTTTTCCCAGCAGTTGCTGGAGGAGTTAGATACGCTGTTAATCCCCTTCTCATGTTTTTATGCAATCTGTTGATTTAAACTGTATTGCTCATGTGTCTTTGAGTCCTGACAAAGAATATGAGAAAGCTTGGTTCCACATTTCTTGTGAAAACTTAACCATTTCTATGCTGTATTGGAATGCTAATACAGCTGCGCTCGCTGTTTGTCTGAACTCACACCAGCTGCAGTTTTTCAAGACAGGAGACTCTGTCCCACACATCGCTTTGGCAAAACCTGTATTGCAGGACTGGATAGATGTTGGTTATTTTGTGTCAGAGTGTGAAGAAAGATTCTGATTGGACAGTGGTACCACAAAATTAAACTAATCTCTTGTTCCCTAAAAGACTGCATAGAAAAGGCCTTCGTCCAGAACAGTGGAATTATTTCCCACCACAGAACCAAATTCTTTAAGCATGCTTTTTTCTTTATTTTAAAACAGATCTATGTTTTTGTTTTTTAGCATAATGTTTGTCTGAAGCTTCTTATGAACTGGGTTAGGAGCAAATATGATGTGGGGCAAATTAGGAGCTGTGAACTATTGATTTGCAATTTTTAAATCTGATTATTGTCCAAGCCAGAAATAACACACTCTTAGATCTGGAGATATTTAGCCAATTCTTCAATCTCTGCAGAAAGCTAGCATCATTGTTTAATGCAGCAGTACTCACCCTGTGGTTCCTGGACTCCTGAAGCCTGTGAGCCATAGATTTTGGGTCAATAAAATTATTATACTTAATTAAAGGTAGACCAATTACCTATTAAAAACCAGATCTAAGCCAATGATGAGTTCCAGTCATTTTGATGGCTTTGAAATGCATTAATACTCCAAATTTCTACTCTGGGGAACATAGATTGGGGCTGAAGAGTTTTGTTTTGGAGCCAAGGCTATGATTCTTTATAATGGAATAAAGACAAGTAAAATCCTTTATTTTAGGAAAAGAAAAGAAATAAAGGCTCTCACAACACTAAAGAGGATGGTCGGATCAAACTACAGTTTCCTTGTTTGATTTCTTAGGGTTTAAAGATTAAAAGAATACCTAAATCCCAAAATCTGTGCTGATAGGGTGAGTTAGAATGGCACTAAGCATGCTTCCAGGGGAAAAGGTGATTGCTTGAACTATCCTTGCTAACTTTTGTTTCTGTCTTTTGCATGAAAACCCTGAGTGAATATAATATTTTATCACTGCTAAAAAGGAGCAGTTCAGATCTCTCTATCAGTAGCCTTTTACAGGGATGAGAGGGAAACCCAAATTGACCTACAGAACGTTCCCTTTCGTTGATGTGGAGGCTGGACCGGGGTTTCTTTTTAAGAGCTTTTTAGAAGAATTTTTTCCTGAATGGAAAAGGGTTTTTGACCTTTTAAATCTATATCTTAAAAACCTTATGTATTGTTTTTTGTGCAGCAAAATTTAAAATCTAGAATTTTTACATGGTTACATTGGTTTTTAAAATTTTCAATTCAATTTTCAGTTTCAATTAAGTTTTTATTTTTAGCGCCAAATTCACAACACATGTCGTCTCAAGGCACTTCACAAAAGTCAGGTACATACATTCCCAATTAATCTTAATCATTGAACAGTGCAGTCAGATTCAGTTATTTATTCATATTGGATAAAAATTTTTCTATCTAAGAAACCCAGCAGATTGCACCAGTCAGTGACTTGCAGCATTCACTCCTCCTGGAGAGCATGTAGAGACAGTGGGACAGTCAGGCGTTGACTTTGCAGAACCCCTCATACTGGGCATGCATGTAGCGACAGTGGAGAGGGAAAAACTCCCTTTTAACAGGAAGAAACCTCCAGCAGAACCAGAACCAGGCTCAGTGTGAGCGGCCATCTGCCACGACCGACTGGGGGTTTGAGAGAACGAGCAGAGACACAAAGAGAACAAAGAAACACTGATCCAGGATACTTTCTATGGGAAAGGAAAAGTTAAAATGTTAATGGATGTAGCTCCTTTAGTCGTTTCACCTAGAAAGAAAAAACAGATAAAAATCAGCCAGTTTTTTTAAAGGTTAGAGTCTGAAAGAGAAAAAAGGTTAGTTACAGTAAAAGCTCAGTCAGTAGCTATGTCTAGGAGAGAGAAAGGGTTTAAACACTGAAAGACAGGGCCATGTGGATCATCGGTAGAGGGTGAGCATTAAGTTGTTGCCGACAGAAGCTTGGAGGATTCCCCTCTCCAGAAAGGTGTTACAGGTAGACACAGAGTCAGGCCAGGTGTAGCTTTTAGGGAAAAAAAAGGAGAGAACAAAGTTAAAAACTGAAATAACAGCAAATAATGCAAAATTGGAGAGTAGTGTGAGAATGTAGCGAAGAGGGTGAAAGTGGTCATTATGTCCTCCAGCAGCCTAAGTCTATAGCAAAAAACTAAGAGATAGCTCAGGATAACCTAAGCCACTCAAACTATAAGCTTTATCAAAAAGAAAATTTTAAGCCTAGCCTTAGAAGTAGACAGTTTATCCATCTAGAGCCCACTGATGGTCATTGTTATACTAAAAACCACAACGATTGGGATACCTCTCTCTGTCAGATTGACCATAACCATTGGAAAAATGTTCAGTTTTGCTCATAATTATTTTGTTTTCTGAGATTCCTATGTACTTGGGGCTGGAGTTTGAGCACTGCTGGAAAAGTCCAACCCCCCTGTTCACGTCATCATCGCAATGGAAATTGATAAAGGAGGACGTTGAGGAAAAAACAGGAAAAATCCCCTAAGGAAATACAGAAAAGGTGATGCTACCGATGCAAGACCCCAATTTACATGTGATACTTCTGTTACAAACTATGATCTGAACAAGGCCCCTGACGTCTAATGCTTGGATAACATGTATGATGTAGTAACAAAAGGGAGTTTAATAAGGGTCTAACTGCCATTTTTTTTGAACAATTTTTTTCTCCTGTTTTGTTAATTTAGGAAGGTAAGATGAATGTATTTTTTTTCAGTTTCTTTCATCCGGTAGATTATCCATGAAAGCAGATCTGTTTGGGGTTTTTTTTTTTGGCTGGGGTGACCCTGAAGTTACAACAATCTCCTTTGTGCAAACTTTAGTTTAGATACTAGAAAATTAGTTGGTTTTAATATTTTTTATTTTTTTTGAGTTTTGTATGAGTTGGGGGAAAATATGTCGAGCGTTTAATTGACTGGAAAGTGGGCCAAACAGGAATCAGACTATGGAGACATCAAGAATACAATCATATACGGAGTGTTATGGAAATTCTTTTATTTATTGCTTCCAAAATATTCCAAATTGTTGTGAACTTTCATTAACCTCTCTCCTCTGACTTCAGCGTTTTAATTTTGGGTTTTGGTATTTAGAGTAGATGGACTCTAAATCATTACCAGAAGTTTAATGGTTAAAACACATCCTGGAGGGTTGTGTCTGAGGAAGAGCAGATGGTTGTCCTCATTAATAATTGTCTTATCTCTGTCCTGGGGAGGTTTAGGGGCCATGAAGTTAAACTCTTTGAGGTTGAGACAACACCCTCATTCTGCTATAAATACTGTCTGTAAACTGTGTTCTGGGCTCTGTTTCACTGACTTGTCAGTGACAGGGTCTTCAAACGCAGAAATGCCTTTGAAAAAAACTTATGAAGACAAAGTCCAGATTTTCTCTTATTGTGAGTTAATTTCTCTCCCACTTTGATAAGAAAAATTCTATTATAGGACTAAGGATGTTTAATTATACATGTGGTACTTTAATGTCATGGGTTAGCACGATACTGGTCAGTATTCTCTGTCTTCTCAGGATGACACCAATCCAGAGACTGGCCGTACAAGTAACCTTATTGGGCGTTGGACTCAGAGACCTATGGACACATGAAGACTTTGTTGGACCCTGAATCGGGATAAATGCGATGCCAGAGCAATAAAGTTGAAAAGAACCAATCTAAGAGACTAAAGAAGGTCCAGGAAGACCAAGGACAGAGACTGAACTACACTGTTTTGCTGCTGAGAATTTAACTGATGTTTTTTCAATTTCTGTTATAACTTTAAGTTTGTCTTTATGTCGTTTTAATGTTCTGAAATGTTTTAAGCTGTTTATGAACTCTGATAGAATGGGAGCATCCATTCTAGTGATATTCAGCTTCAGAGTTTCAACATGGTCAATGTTTTCTGTTACAAATATTGTGGTGAATAAGAATGATGAACCAGGATCTGATTGGCAGTAAGGTCCTTAAAATAGGTGGTAATGATACATTTTAGATTCAAAACAGAGATCTCTCGTTCAGATTGGCCGAGAATGAGTTGTCTCTGAGGCCTCCAGACGTTTTTCCCACCTTTTAGGACGGGTGGGTTTTTTGACTGGTGTGCCTAAAGCCGACCTGAAGGTCCCCTTCATCGACACGTAGTTTGTGAATTTGATAGTGTGGAGGCATAAAGCTCTGCTTTGAATAGATCGAAAAGTGTTATTGTTTTTACCAACACAAGATGAATCCTGTGAAGAATTGTTCACTCTGAGTAAACATGCATGCTGATTGCATTAGAGAAAAGTCCTTGGTGAAAGGGAAAACTAATGGGCTTGTTATTGCAGGAAATCTTGTGATATTCTGACCCTTGCCAGCTGGGAAAGTTTTGACATCCCTAAAGTGTTGCCAGGTCAACTTGACCTGGCAGCTGAGGGTCTGCATCCGGATAAGTGATGAAATTGTTATTGTAAAACTGTCACATACGCCAATCTGATGTCTTCCAGATGTAGCCAGAGAGAGAGCAATGTTGTGGATGCCAGATGTATTACGTAAATGAATGATTTCAATTGGTCAACAGGACCCAATGCACACCAATGTTGAGTATCTGTATAAAAACCGCCCTGTAGGAACTGAGGGCAGGGCGACTTCTGAGAATTACTGTGAAGATGTTTCTGTGCGCCTGTTGAAGAATAAAAGTTCCCTCCCATGAGGGCTGTTTGAGAGAGAATATTTCTGAGGTCTGTTTGATTGTTTTAACTCAGTGATCAGACCGTCCGCTCCTAAAATAGACATGGATGTTTGTCCATGGGTAAGTTGATGGGATGTGTTCCCGAAGAGGACTTTTGGGAAGAGCTACAGAGTAGCCAGATTTGGTCTAATTAGTGAATACGTTTAGTTTATTATAGTCTTACACAGATAAAATAATGTGCGCATAGGAACTCTAAATAGGGTCTTCCTTAATTAGTTGAACCCGAAATTTCAGACCTAAACAAGAACAATCATTTACAGTTGCCTATTAATTTTATACACAAAGTAATTTCACTACTTTCCATAATCGTTCACATTTTAACTCATTTTACTCACTCAAATACAACACATATACTCACAGGATATTTACAATATGAATATAATACCTCTCTCAGCTGTTAATTAGCTTAAAAACCTAATTAGGGGGGGACTATGTTGAGGCTTAAAGCTAAAGTGTTATTATTGTTTTTACCATAATAAAATGAGTATCTGTTTAAAAACCGCCCTGTAGGAACTGAGGGCAGGGCGACTTTTGAAATTCATCTGAAGATGTTTCTGTGCGCCTGCTGAAGAATAAAAGTTCCCTCCCGTGAGGGCTGTTTGATTGTTTTAACTCAGTGATCAGATCGCCCGCTCCTAAAAAGCATTTCAAGTCTAAAAGAAATCCAGTTTTTAGAAATTAATTGATTATAAAAGAAAACAAGCAATGGTGAGTAAAATCAATAAAAGTGCTAAATTAGAAAATTGGAGAAACTTTTGTAATACGGTAGGGAGAGAAACAAAAATCGATTGAATGTGGAAAATGAATGGTATTAGGAAAGAATATGGATATCCAGTAGTAAAACTAGATAACACAACTATAATAAAAGATGAAGATAAAGATGAAATACAAGCTAAAACATTTGGTAAAATTCATATTCCAGCAACAGTGGTGATAAGGGAAGGAAAAGGAGGGAAGCCACTGTAAGAATTATGATTATTGATTAATTAATATTTATCAAGAATTATAATTCAAAATCATAATTTGGAAAAAAATAATAATTTCTTAACCAGAAATCATTACTTACGAATCAAAATCAGAAATGTCCTCTGGTGTTGTAATTATGGCTCAAGGCCCTTGATAATTACAATTATTAAATTTCAGTAATAATTGATAATTATTACTAGATGTCTCTGTTTAATCAACCGCTTCACCGAAGGTGGGGGAACATTGACCTTATTTTCACTGACAAATCACTCTTGCTCAAAATAAACACAAACGCTTTCTCTTTATCTACGTGAATATTTATTAAATCAACAGCCCTGATACACCTTGCTGTTCTGATTCAATAATCTTCACCTAATCAAACATGCAAAGTTCTACACAAAAGAGGTAAAATAACTAACTAAACAAGATAAAACAACATTGAGTGTGTGGGGGGGGGTTTGTTACGCGTCAGTAACAAACTCAAAGATGGCCGGCCTTCCTCCTTTGGCAAAAGGGGAAAAATATGACGGACCGTCAGCAATTGACTGGAACAAAAACAAAGAGGAAAATTTCGTCTCCTTGGAAAACCTCAGTGGGTTTTTCTTGGGTTACCTGTTAAATCCATGCCTTCAATCGGTAAAGTAAAGTCTACTGTTCTTATACCAGAGAACTCTTCTCATGAGTTTTGCCCAGTGGGGAGAATTAATGAAAACCCACGTGTGAGTTTCTTCTCCAGAATGATGCGCCTTCGTTGCGAGGTAACCGCGTCTCGGTTCCCAGGGGGAGAAAAAGCAATGGTGGGGCGTCTCCCGTGTCCTTATATAGTCCACTGTAACATCAGAGCTGCGACACCCCTTCCTATCAGCTGCAATGCGTGCTGGGAGTTGTGGTAGCAGACCATACTGGGGTATATAGTAGCAGATGACGCTGGGAGGTATAGTAGCGAACAAATGGTCCAACACCACAAAACTGAAATATAAAGAATTACTACAGAACACTGAAGGAACAAATAACATGAATGAATGAACTGTTTACAAAAGCAGAACTGAACTCTGTACTCAGGAAAATAAAAAATACAGCACCTGGTAAAGATCAGATCTGGTCCACAATGATACAACATCTCAGTGAAACATCTAAAGAAATATTATTGGAGCATTATAATAAAATCTGTCAAGAGGGGGAGCTGCCACAGAGCTGGAAGGAGTCAATCGCTGTAACCAAACCAGGGAAAGATAACTCAAAACCCGAAAATGATCGACCCATTGCTTTAGCGTCTAATATATGCAAAATAATGAAAAAATTATAACAGATAACAGATTAACATTATTTGAATATCAAAGGACATGATATGATGTGGCCTGAAGGTTTACTGATCAAGGTAAATAAAATGGGAATTAATGGAAAAATGTTTAACTGGATTAAAAGCTTTTTGGCAAATAGATCCATACAAGTTAGAATTGGTCAAGAATTATCAAGAAAATATCTGGTAGAAAATGGAACACCACAAGGCAGCATTATAAGTCCACTGTTATTCTCTATAATGATTAATGATGTATTCACAAACACTGGGAAAGAAATGAGATGTTCATTATTTGCTGATGATGGAGCCTTATGGAAAAGGGGTCGAAAAATAGTTTTTGTCGTAGAGAAAATACAAGATGAGATTGTTAGAATAGAGAAATGGACATATCACTGGGGATTTAAGTTCTCAGCTGAAAAGAAGTTTTGGTGTTTACACTGAAAAAATTAAGAGAGGGTATAAAATCAAAGTTATATAATCAAGAATTACAACAAGTAAAAAGTATAAAGTATAATTTAGAAATATGGTTCTATGAGAAAATCATATGGAATATACATATACAGAAGGTGATAGATAAATGTAAAAAAGTCTTAAATATTATGAGGTGTTTGGCTGGCTTTGACTGGGGAGAAGATCGAGAAGCCTTAAAACAATTGTACACAGGATTGATCAGGTCAAATATAGATTATAAATTATGGTTCAACAGCAAAAACTCATCTGGAAAAATTTGACATTATTCAACATAAAGCGTTAAGATTTTGTACAGGAGCTTTTAGAACAACCCCAACAACAGCACTGGAGGTAGAAATGGGAGAAATGCCGTTAGACTTGAGAAGAACACAATTAGCAATAAATTACTGGTTAAATTTACAAGACAATAACCCGGATCATGCAACACGAGACATCTTGAAGCCATGCTGGGAAAACGAAAAAAAAGATACAATGTTTTTTTGATGGCTCATTGGAAGGATGACAGAAAAAGTTCAAATACAAAAAATATAGAAACCACCTCTATGTTTTATAACACCCTGGATTTTACCAGAAGCAACAGTAGACATGACTTAATTGGAAAGGGAAAAGGAAAGGACATACATTTTAGATCAAAATACAATACAGTTATAAACAGTTATTATCAGTTAATTAAGATTTATACAGATGCATCAAAAATAAATTAAAAAGTCATAGTTCCAGAGTATCAGGTGGGGACTGGAAAATAAAACACAAATGCAATGTTAAGTTTTAATGGCAGTACAGTGGGTGGAGGACATTAGACCATTAGAAACAATAATTTCTTCAGATTCAAGCTCCATATTATCCATCATTCCATCCATCCATCCATCCATCCACTGTCTTTCGCTTATCCGGGGTCAGGTCGCGGGGGCAGCAGCCTAAGCAGAGAGACCCAGACTTCCCTCTCCCCAGCCACTTGGGCCAGCTCGTCCGGGGGAATCCCAAGACATTCCCAGGCCAGCCGAGAAACACAGTCCCTCCAGGATGTCCTGGGTCTTCCTCTGGGCCTCCTCCCGGTGGGACGTGCCGGAACACCTCACCAGGGAGGCGTCCAGGAGGCATCCTAACCAGATGTCCGAGCCACCTCAACTGGCTCTTCTTGACGTGGAGAAGCCGCGGGTCTACTCTGAGTTCCTCCTGGATGACCGAGCTTCTCACCCTATCTCTAAGGGAGAGCCCAGACACCCTTCGGAGGAAACTCATTTCGGCCGCTTGTATCCATGATCTCGTTCTTTCGGTCATGACCCAAAGCTCATGAGTATAGATGAGGGTAGGAACGTAGACCCCAAGATGCTTGAACTACTCCACTTGAGCCAGGACCTCCCACCCCGACTCGGAGAGGGCTCTCTACCCTTTTCAGACTCAAGACCATGGCCTCGGACTTGTAGGCACTGATTCTCATCTCGTCCGTGAACTGCTCCAGTGAATGCTGTAGGTCACCAGCTGATGAAGCCAATAAGACCACATCATCAGCAAAAAGCAGAGACGAAATCCTAAGGCCACATAAAAGTTATGAACAGAATCGGTGACAAAGGGCAACCTTGGCAGAGTCCAAGCCTCACCGCAAATGAGTCCGACTTACTGCCGGCAATGCGGACCAAGCTCTGACACCGGTCATACAGGGACCTAACAGCCCGTATCAAAGGGCCTGGTACCCCATACTCCCAGAGCATCCCCCCACAGGATTCCCAGAGAGACACGGTCAAACGCCTTCTCCAAGTCCACAAAGCACATGTAGACTGGTTGGGTGAACTCCCATGAACCCTCCAGGACCCTGCTGAGGGTGTAGAACTGGTCCAGTATTCCATAGACAGGACAAAAACCTCACTGCTCCTGGTCCGATGGACCCTCCTCTACGCCATTCCTCCCAACCACACCAGGTCTCACTGTCATTACCAATGTGAGCGTTGAAGTCCCCCAGCAGAACAAGGGAGTCCCCCGGTGGGGCGCTCTCCAACACCCTCTCCAAGGACTCCAAAAAGGGTGGGTGGTCTGAACTGCTGTTTGGTGCATTAGCACAAACAACAGTCAGAACCCATCCCCCCACCCGTAGGCGGAGGGAGGCTACCCTCTCATTCACTGGGGTGAACCCTAACGTACAGGCGCCGAAATGGGGGGCAAGAAGTATGCCCAATTATGTCCAGCCCCTCTGAAGGAGACTGGTTTGAGAGCCAGAGCCGTGCGTCGAGGTGAGCCCGACTCTTTCTAGCCGGAACCTCTCTAGCTCGCACACCAACTCAGGCTCCTTCCCCACCAGAGAGGTGACATTCCACTCCATATTAATGAGTCTAAAGCATAATCATTCAGATAGCAGGCCAGATATTTTATTAAAAATGAAGCTTACATTATTCAGAATACAAAGGACGTGTTTAACAATGGAATTTGTATGGATACCAACACATACTGGATTAAAATGAAATGAAATGGCAGCTAGGATGGCTAAGAAGGCAGCTCATAACCATATAAATGTTACAGTTCATTACAGTTCTTATTAGTAAATTAGAGGCAAGGTGCATTATCAAACAAAAACTGAAGAAAGAATGGATGAAAAGGTGGGTTAGGGGGAGTAATGAAGACAGTTTTAAAGGATTAAAAAGTCAGTAGGAGAAATAAAAACTGGAAGAAGGAGCAGAAAGGAAGGAAGGGAAAAAATATTAAGATTTGGACACACAGGACTGAACAGTACACTTTTTAAAATACAAAAACATAAGACAGGAAAATGTGACCATTGTGGGGAAAGTGAAACAATAGAACATTTTATATTAGATTGTCAGAAATATGAAATAGAAAGATCTATGAGAGAATTTGAGAAAATTAAAAAGACGTTTAATATAATATATATATTACGAAGGAAATTAGTAAGCAAACAGATACAAATTCTTATACGGTTTTTAAAAAGAACTGAATTATTTAATTGAATTTGATTAGTTATTTTGTAATATAGATATCACGAACCACACTCCATACCAGTTGGTGGCAGTAAGGAACATCTGAATTTTTTTTTGCCAACCACCAGTACACCAGAAGAAGACGAAGAAGAAGAAGCCGTAGTCCGCCATTTGGCTCCTTCAGATGGTTCTTCTGGTCATTTTATTGGTTTGTCACAGTTAATTCCAGTTAAACCAGTTGGTCCCTTTGAGTTCTCTGTGAGCGAGACAGAAGGACGTCAGCGGGTGCTTCATGGCGGCCGACCGGCGCGAGGACAAAGGTGAGGCGTTAGCTGTTAGCTTTACTATCACGGTGACGTATTTGTTGAGTAACGACAATACCTGCGAAATACCTGCAAGTATCCCTAACCCTAAGCCGACTAACACCTGGTGTGTACATCTGATAATAACCTGACCAAAACACGCACGAAGCTAAAGCTGCTAGCTGCTAATGAAAGCTATTAGCATTAGCAAACCGGCGACGTCTTTGTTCCAGATTAATAATATATTCAGTCCATGACCGATTATTTCCAGAGGAGAGATCCTTTTTTTAAAGTTGATTACGCTTAAATTTAAGTTATGCACCACTGAGGCCAAAATGTAGTGATAAAATCAGTGATGATCCATAGCTTACACAATACAAACAGCATCAGATAATGCTGTAAACAGCTGTTAGCTGTAAACACAGCAAACCAGAGAAACCTCTGAAGGGTCGTTTGCCAGGTCTCTGTTGTATTACGTTTTTCAGTTTCTTTTCATACACTCTTCATCTGCTGGAGATGAATAAATAAAAATAAAACTTTGAAAACACCTCCATACTGATCCGGACAGTAAAAGCTGCTGCTGCTTAGTGAGCTTAATATTGTCAATATTTCTTATTTTATTTATATTTCTTAATTTAGTGTTAGCAATTTTATATAGAACTTTTATTTGCTTTATTTGTTTCTAATAAGCAGAAATAGTCATTCAGTCAGGCCACAATCCGGACGCCAGATTTCTCATCTATATGAAAAAACAGGGCAGTGAGGAAAGGTTTGCATTGATTTCTTTAACAAGATGGCTGTTTTAAAACAGAATTTCCCAGCATGCTTTGCTTCAAGAGTAAGACTCCTCTCCTTTTTTTGTAGTTTGTTTTATTGCACGATCTAATGACTGTTCTCATTACTCATGTCCCTTCAGTTGCAGTTGGTTGGCATGTGGGTGGAAACTGTCCAACTGTAGATGCAGGAACAAATTCTGACTTCCCCCTAAAACAGGTTGTTGCTACATAATCAATACCATGACAATGTGACATCAGGTCATGGAAAGGTGGATGAAATCTATTTGGAAACCCTAGCATGTGTCTCTGACCAATAACTGGTCATTACCAGACACAGGGACAAAGGTGAACTCCTAGATATTAGCATTAGCAACACGGTCACGTCTTTGTATAAGTAACATGTTTGTATAGAAGCACTCCTTATATCAAAGACGGGTCTATAGTGGTGGTTCATGAGGGACGTCAGAACTGGGACGGGAACTGTAAATCAGTAGGTAGATATCTGATGTAGTATTCCGTAGTAATCTGTGTAGCGATCCATAGTACTTTGGAGTACTCTGTGTATTATTCTGTAGTACTGTAAAGCTGTATGTTGTCAGAGTAACTATGATCCCAACCATCATTCCTGTTTCAGACGGAGAACTCAACGTTCTGGAGGATCTACTGACTGAAGCTCCGGATCAGGATGACGAGCTGTACAACCCCGAGACCGAGCGCGACATCAGTGACAAGAAAGGTACTACACACAGAACGACACTATACACCAACCTTCCCAAAGTCTGGACTCCAGTCCACATCCAGACTGAGGGGAACGTGAATCTGGATCCAGGCCATTAGGGAAAAAAGTAGGCTGAATCATGGAATATGATATATCAAAATGTATATAATTTGGTCATTTGTACATTTGATTTAACAAAGATCAAAGTGTTTTTTAGGTGAACCAGGTAAAGCTCCGTAAAACAGAGCACATCCTGTCTATCTAACAGCCTGTCTGTTCTGACCCAATCAGCTAAAGCGCAGTTCTTCCTCTGCTGATTGTATTTTGCTGTTGCAACTTAGACCAGCTTAGAGTCAGTTCTGCTTGGTTCTTTATTCTGGACCATTCACCAGAAATCAGATTTGGACTTTTGAACATTAAGTCTGAGAACTCCTGCTGTACAAAGAACTACACCTAATACTGCTGGTGGTACTAGTGGCGGTTTGGTAAAGAGTATCACAGGTGATGCTGCCGGCGGCCCGACTCACTGAGTGAATTGGTTTTGTTAATCTAGGATCTGAGATCAGAGAGCGTTGTAATCTGATCAAGACCTCACATTGATTAGATGGTTCTGCCCCGAACACGGTTCTGATTTGTGATGCAGGTGTGACATGTAACCCTTCTGGTCTGTCAGGAACAAAGAGGAAGAGCGAGCGCTCTGGCAGCCAGGATCTTAAGAGGCTCCGCCCTTCTTCAGGCCACGCCCCCTCCAGATCATCAGCATCCAGTAAGAGGGGACTAGGCTCATCGTTGTCCTCTAAGAAGGTCTCTAGTCCTCGTAGCCGCCACACCACTGCCTATCATCATGACTACTATGAGGAGCGAAAGAGGCGGCGAGGAGCCCGGGAAGGAGCCCGGGAAGGAGCCCGGAGTCGTGCGGCAGAGGAGGGACGGCGCAGAGAGCCTCAGAGGGGCCTGGAGGGTCTGAGTCGGGTAATGCTGTTCACAGTAGACACATGCACATTACTGCTAGGCTTTCAGACAATCACATTCACTTCCTGTTTGTGTTTAGAAGCTGCGGCGCGATGAAAGGCGAGCGAGCCCCTCCCCGCACGGTGAAGACCAATCAGAGGAGGAGGCTGAGTACAGCTCAGAGCCAGCGTCGGGCAGCTCCTCCCCAGCTGCCTCCCATGTGGAGGAGGAGGAGGAAGAAGACAATCAGGAGGAAGAGGGAGAGGAGGGTATGGAGGAGGAGGAGGAGGAGGAAGAGGAAGGAGAGAAGGAGGAGGAGGAAGAGGAGGAGGAGGAGGAGGAGGAGGAGGAAGAATATGATGAGCGTCACGGCGGTGACGGAAATGACTATGATACCCGGAGTGAGGCAGGAGATTCTCGCTCTGCCTCCTCTGTGAGTTTCTCTGATGGCGAGTCGGCACACTCCGGCTCCGCCTCTGAGGCTTCAGGTAACCGTGGCAACATGTGTTTATTTCCAAAGCAGCCGAACTTTACTTTGACACGGTCCTGTGCTTTTATTTTGAAAGGATCAGAGAAGAAGCGAGAGAAGTTGTCCTCGTCTGTTCGGGCTGTTCGGAAAGGAATGGAGAGTAAGAACGTGTTTTTACTGAACCAGTACCGACACCACTGACCCGATCCAGTAACAAGTCCCTGTGTTTTTGTAGGTCCAACCAGTAAGCTGCGATACATTCTCCAAGATGCTCGGTTCTTCCTCATCAAGAGCAACAACCATGAGAACGTTTCTCTGGCTAAAGCAAAGGTTTGCTCCTGTTCTCCAAGCCTGTATATGGGGCCCTCCACCTCATAAGGTGGAGGGCCCCATATGTCCCCAATCCATTGTCCCCTGTAGGCCCCCTGTTCTTCCTGCTGGGGTCCCCCGTAGTTCCACTGTTGGTCCTTTAGGTTCACTTATTCCCCTGTGTCTGCGGTGGTACCGAGTTCTGTGTGCTGGTTCCGTTTAGGTTCTGTTGCTGTTTCCTGTTATTTTTCCTGGTAGTCGCCTGCAGCCTTTCTGTCCGTCTGTTCTGGTTCTGTGGAACTGCAGTTCAACAGCTGGTTCCTACCTTTCTAGGGCTTTGCTCCTGTTTCTATGGTTTAGGTTCTCCTGGAGTTTCATGTGTTGTTCCCATATTTTGCTGACAGTTGGTCCTTTGGTTGCTGTATTGTTCAGGCCTATATTCCCTGTTTTCTCCTTTGTTGTTCTCTGTGGTGACGATGATTCTGTGAATGACGTGCAGGGAGTTTGGTCCACGCTGCCGGTCAATGAGAAGAAGCTGAATGCTGCCTTTCAGTCGGCTCGAAGCGTCATCCTCATCTTCTCTGTGAGGGAGAGCGGAAAGTTTCAAGGTACCTTCAGCGCTCACCCTGGAGCTGCAGTCCTCTCCTATCTTCACTGCTTCATTGGCTTTCTGCTTCCTTTAGGTTTTGCTCGTTTGTCGTCGGAGTCTCATCATGGTGGTTCTCCGATCCACTGGGTTCTTCCTGCCGGGATGAACGCCAAAATGCTCGGAGGAGTCTTCAAGATTGATTGGCTGTGCAGGTAAACTGCTTCCTGGTTGGCCAGCTTTGTCTCAGCAGGTGTGTTAAAAGGTTACAGGTGACCAATGGTACCAGGATCCTCAGGCTTGGTTACGGTACCAAACATTAAACCAATCCACTGATGCAGAAGATGCTGTTGCGTTTCATATGGCTTTAAAGGTCTGAGTACTATTTTACACTAGATCTTGATCTGTGTCGCTCTAGGACCAATAACCTTTGGTCTCTGTTAGTAAAAGAACCATAACATTTTGGGCCTTGTTGGACCAGGACCAGTAGGTGCTGTTAAAATGTATTTACAAGTTTTTCCCTTAAATAAACTCTAGATGTTTGTGTTTCCAGGAGGGAGCTTCCTTTCCTCAAGACGGCTCACCTGTCCAACCCCTGGAACGACCACAAGCCCGTTAAAATCGGACGAGACGGACAGGTCAGCTTCTTCTGGTTCCGGTTTTGATTCGGTCTCAACAAAAGGTTTTCCCTTAACATTCCTCTTTAATTTTTTGGTCTTCCAGGAGATCCAGCCAAAGGTCGGCGCTCAGCTCTGTGCCCTGTTCCCATTGGACGAGAGCGTGGATGTTCACCACGTGGCTCGTCGCATTCGTCACAAGCATCAGACCCCGTCAGAGCTACGGCCTCGAGGCCGACCGCCGCAGCGCGAACCGGGAAGGTTAGCCAATCATCAAGCTCCTTCCCCCGCTTCCTGTTCTTCTGCTGCAACCACAGCGCCACCTGCTGCTGGACCACGGAGACGGCCTCTGCATGCAGCCGGCGGCTAGCTTCCTGAAGCCGATCTCTGGTTGTTGTTGTTTCTTGGAGTCTTCCCGGAGCGCCGGCCGTTTTGCATCTGGTTGAAGCTTTTGAGTCAGGCAGGAAGTAGAATTCCTCCGCAGCGTTCACCAGCTGATGTCAGATTAATTAAATCTGAAGTAAAATTTTGTTTTGATTTCAGCAACACGGTGAGACATGCTGCTCAGCATGTCAATTTCTAATTAATGATGCAACATCAGCCTTCGGTTTTTAACTTCAAACGCCTCAGGAAGGAAATTAATTTCTCTGTAAGATCTTTGTCTTTGCAGGAAGTTGATCCTTCAGGAGTTAAGAAATGTTTGGCGGGTAGTCGGACTGTGGCTGACCTTTCAGAATAAAACCAGAAAGGACGATGGCTGGACTGATGGGGGAGGGAGGGGGGATAGAACTGTTTCTGGCTTTTGAGCAGGTGGGTGTCCCCGGGGGCGGGGCTTCCTGGCTTTCTGTAAGGTAAATTACAGAAATAAAGGACTGAAAAAGTTGGACTGACAGAATGAGCCACACCCTCACGTGAAAGGACATTGTTGTCCCCCCTCCTCCCCTGCGCGATCACACACTGAGTCAGACTGATGTTTGTGGGGGTGTGTGTCGCTGAAGGACTAAATCTGACGGTGTGGGGGGGGAGAACCCGACGGACGCCAGGCAGAAACGCCACTCACTGGTTGTTTCTCTTTCAGGACTGTTGGTATGGAGAGGGCGGGGCGGGCTTTCAGTATTGATTAACAGGACTGCACCATCATCATCACCATCATCCTCTCACCCTTTCAAAATAAGAAGGTCTTTAAAAGCCTTAAAATGGACTTGATGAGGAGAGAAACTGTTTGTTAGAAAATGTTGCCCCATAACAACACAAGCAGCGGTATGTTGTCCTTCCAGAGGCTTCTTTGTTTTCCTTATCACTGTGTGCGTGAGAGAGCGTGAAGCAACTGTAATCAGCTGACTAGAGCCAGGGTCAGAAACAGAACCAGAATCTGGATCAGAGGCCTGTAGATCCAACCAACAGGAGGACCAGTGGGACCAGTAACAGCCAGTGTGAGGACGGTAATGTGAGCAGGTGTCTGTGTGGAGCAGGATCAGAGTTTCTGAAGGTAACTTCACGTTCATAGTGCTGTCGCCATGGTGACAGGATTAAACAATAACTTCAGCAGGTCGCTTATCAGGGTTCATCACCATGACAACAGATGCCAGACATGTAGGATGTACACACCTAGTTACTCTGATCCTGCTTCTCTGTTCAGGTGCCTGCAGACGATGCTCAGGGAATGTTGGTGTCTGCCTTTAATGTGTGTGTGTGTGTGTGTGTGTGTGTGAGACTGTGTGTGAGTCTCTGTCCGTGTGTGTTTCTTAATTGTGAACTTGTTTACATAGGCGTCGACCAGAAGAGTATGACCTGCATGGCAGGAAGAGACCACGAGCTGAAGGTCCGCCGGACTTCAACCAGCGAGCAGGTGCTTCTCACTGGATGCTTTATTTCAACAGTTAGCTTGACCTGCTAGTTCAGCCACCAGGCTATGTTATCAGGAGCTGTCACAGCTCTTGCTGACAAACTTTACTACTGTTTAACTCTAATTCATCATCAGGGTTCATCCCGGATCTACGGAGCCAGCCGGTGGACAGGTAAGATGCATCGCTCACCTGGCAGTGGGCGGTGCCACAGTTCATATTTCAGATAGTGAGTTTCACGTGAAGTGATGGTTTGTTTTGAACTCCGCAGAAGATTTTCCAATGTCAGGCGAGACGTGTTCCTAAACGGGGTGAGTCTGTTGCTGTGTGCTGCATTTTTACAGCGTCATGTCAGCTTGTTCACCTGTATGACGTTAACCTGTGTTCACCTGTTTCAGTCCTATGACTACATGAGGGACTACCACCACAACGTTGGGCCTCCAGCTCCCTGGCAAACTCTGGTACGACTGAATGGATCACCAAACACGTTGTTAGCATGTTGAGCACACTCAGCTAACATGCAGACCAGTTCCTAAGGTCTCCTCTGATGGGGTGTTTCTAACAAAGAGGGTCCAGTTCTTAACCAGGGGTGGTGCTGGAGCCAGTTTCTTCACCTTGGAGCCCCGTGGTTCCAAGCGTCTCACCCTGTTATTGGTTGATCCTCCTGTTTTATTCTGGGTTTTTACCATGTGAAGGTCCATAGTTCATGGAGACACTTTAACCTCATTAATAACAGCAGGTCTCCCAGTATATCTGCAAACAGAACCTCTACCATCACCACCGTAGCTTGTTAACACTGAACCAGTCCTCATCGGCTGATCTCTGATCAGCACCAGCAGCTGGAGAACCGGACTTGAACAACTTTAGAGTCTGATTTAATAAAACCACCTGGAGATATTAAAGGACCAACAGCGTTAAAGATCTGAGTCTAAAGGTTTCTGGGTCCAGTGGAAAATAACCAGCTGTTAGCGAGTCACTGACCCACTGAATCTGCAGGAAGATCAGAGACAGTCAGGTTCTATTGTTCTGGTGCTGATCTGATATCTTATTCTTGTTGAAACGTTGTGTTTTTACTGTTTATACTTTTATGGTTTAAAATTGAACCAGTCAGAGATCAACCTAAACTCCAGGGAGTTTAGGTTGATCTCCAGGGAGCCCGCCTCCAGCTTCTGAAGAAAGCGGTTCTTTCCTCTGGTCCAGCAGAGGAGCTAAGTAAGCTGTATCACCAATTTAGCACTGGAACCATTTCAGTGGAAGAAGCAGCTGATTGGATCATTTGCAGGAATAGTTTCTGTGGCATAACTAAAGGCTCCAGGTAGTTCTTGTGGTATCAGTAGAACCACAGTAGAGCCTTTTTTGGTTCTACTGTGAAATGCAGAGATCCGTTTAAGTACCGCCTGTTGATTAGCTGGTCATTCTGAATGACTGTTTGTGTTGACAGGCGGCGTACCCTAATGTGGAGCAGCAGCCCCCCCATCACCCCCCCTACTACCACCACAGCCACCCCCCGCCCCCTCCTCACCAGGCCTTCCACCACCACCACCCCTCCCTGGCGCCACATGAGGCTCCGCCTCCTCGCTTTAGAGATAAACAACGTGTGCCGCAGCATCGCGCCTTTGCCTCCAGTCCGGTAAGTTCTGCTCTAGTTCTAACGATGTAAATTGATCCGACCCTACTGATCTGATCTTATTGGCCAGACATTGTGGGTCAGACAGAGACCTTGCTGGTTAGACATAATGCGCCGTCTCACTACCACTTTTCTTGTTTCCCGTGTTGCTGTGCTGCAGCACGACTACGACATGCGGGTGGACGACTTCCTGCGGCGGACCCAGGCAGTGGTGAGCAGCAGGCGTGAGCGCGAGCGGCAGCGTGAGCGGGACCGCGGTGGGCCTCGGCGGGACCGTGAGCGAGATCGAGCCAGGGACAGAGACAGGGAGAGAGAGAGGGACAAGGAGAGGGGCCGGTACCGCAGGTGATCACATGGTACTGAACGCTTTAATTTTGACAGTCTGCAGGGGCTGTGACGTTTTTCCTGTCCAATTTGGAATTATGTATGAATATCAAAGCAACTACAGGATGACATCATCAGTGTTAACGTCCATTTCCAAGATAGTTTCTTTTGTCAAAACTTCTTAGATTCTGTCTAAAAACTTTTTTATGATGTGACTTCGTTTCCCAGAATATCTCTGACAGTACTGTAGGATGGTGGTTGCCAACATGAGGGACGGGGCCCTCTGAGAGGTCCCATGATTAGCGAAAAACAATGTTTTTATTGTGAAAGGTTGGCTGTTATTCCTGTCGAATCCTTCACATTAAAGGTTTTTTTATGTTCCAAATAAAAGTTGTCTTCGTTTTTGTGTCAGGATTGTGTGATCTGAGAAGGCAAAGTCTGAAATCCGTCCCCTGGGTCTCCTCCCTCTGAGACATTTTGATGTGAAGGACCGGCAGCTCTACTCAGCTCCTCCGGGATGGTCCTCACCCCATCTCTAAGGGAGTGCTCGGCCACCCTGCGGAGAAAGCTCATTACAGCTGCTTGTATCCAGGATCTTTTTTTCAGTAGTGACCCACAGTTCATATTATAAATTTAACACCAAAAATATTCCACTTTAGTGTTTATTTCTGGAAAACATTAAATATTCTCTATTTTTTTGCCTTCAAAAAATCTTTTTGGTCAGAAAGGCCATAAAACCATGAAATATTTTTAAAATATGAAGAACATAATATTTATCGATATGTCTGAAGCTGTCGAAGATTTGATGCACTGAAAGTAAAAAACTTGGGTAAATATTAGATTTTTTATTAGACTTTTATAAGGCATACTATTTTTTTCAATTCAGTTTATTTTTATAGTAGCAATTCACAACACGTCGTCTCAAGGCTCTTTACAAAAGTCAGGTTCATACATTCCAATTAATCTTAATCATTGAACAGTGCAGTCAGATTCTGTTATTTATTCAAATTGGATAAAAAGTTTTTCTATCTAAGGAAACCAGCAGATTGCATCCAGTCAGTGACTTGCAGCATTCACTCCTCCTGAATGAAACATGTAGAGACAGTGGGACAGTCACTGGGGTGATTTTGCAGCAATCCCTCATACTGAGCATGCATGTAGCGACAGTGGAGAGGAAAAACTCCCTTTTAACAGGAAAAAAAACCTCCAGCAGAACCAGAACCCCAGGCTCAGTGTGAGCGGCCATCCCCCACGGACCGACTGGGGGGTTAGAGAGAAAAGAGCAGAGAAAAAGAGAACCAAAGAAGCACTGATCCAGGAGTCCTTTCTAGGGGAAGGAAAAGTAAAATTTTAAGGGGATGTAGCTCCTTTAGGTTTTTTCACCTAGAAAGAAAGAACAGATAAACTCTGAGCCAGTTTTAAAGGTTAGAGTCTGAAGAGAGCACATAGAGTTAGTCACAGTAAAAAGCTCCTTCAGTAGCTATATCTAGGAGAGGAAAAAAGGGGTTTAAAAAAATGAAAGACAGGGGCCCATGTGGATTAATCGGTAGAGGGTGAGCATTAAGTTTTGGCCAGCAGAAGCTTGGAGGATTCCCCTCTCCAGAAATGTTGTCACAGGTAGGACACCAGAGTCAGGGCCAGGTGAGTTTTTTCTGGAAGAGAAAAGAGAGAGAAAAAAAAGGGTTAAAAAAGCTGGAAATAACAGCAAATAATAAAAAAAATTAAAGGGAGTAGTGTGAGAAAGTAGCCAAAGGGAGGGTGAAAAGTGGTCATTATGTCCCCCCAGCAACCTAAGCCTATAGCCAGCATAATTACAGAGATAGCTCAGGATAACCTAAGCCACTCTAAACTAAAAAGCTTTTTTAAAAAAAGGAAAGTTTTAAAAAGCCTAGCCTTAAAAGTAGACAGGGTGTCCGCCTCACGGATAAAACTGGGGGGGTTCCACAGGGGGGAGGAGCCCGATAACTAAAAGGATCTGCCTCCCATTCTACTTCTAGAGACTTTAGGAAAAAACCCCCAGTGAAACCTGCAGTCTGGGAAAAGAAGTGCTCTGTTAGGAACGTATGGAAAAAAATCAGATCTCTAAAAGTATGATGGGGGCTAAATCATTAAAGGGCTTTATATGTGGGGGAGGAGGGGAAATTTTTAAAATTTTATTCTGGATTTAAAAGGGAGCCCAAAAAAGGGAAGCTAAAAAGGAGAAAATTTGATCTCTCTTTTTAATTTTCCTCAGAAAATCTTGCTGCAGCATTTGAATCAGCTGAAGGCTTTTAACGCCATTTTTTGGGGCATCCTGATAGTAAAAAATTACAAAAAGTCCAGCCTTGAAGTAAAAAGGGATGGACTAGTTTTTTACCCTTCACTCCTGGACAGGATATTTTTAATTTTGGGAAATGTTCCCGGAGATGAAAGAAGGAAATCCTAGAAACCTGTTTAATATGGGATTTAAAAAGGGCATGTCCTGGTTCAAAAAATAACACCCCAAAGGGTTTTTTTTTTTTAATTTTCGGAGGTCAATTTAATGCCATCCAGGTTAAGGGAATTGACTAAGCAGATTTTTTTTTTTAAAGACCCTGGTCCAAAGACGACAACATTTTTCCTTGTCTGAATTTAGAAAACAGAAAAAATTTTTTAAAGTCATCCAAGTTTTTATTTTCTTCAAGGCATGCTTGTAGTCTATCCAACGGTTGGGGTCATCAGGATAAAAATTATGGATAAGTAAAGCTGAAATGTCATCAGCGTAACAGTGAAAAAAAAATTTATTCTATGCTGCCGGAAAAATTTGACCTATTGGAAACATATTATAGTAAAGAGAATTGGCCCAAGTACTGAACCCTGTGGTACTCCACAATTAACCCTGGAGTTAAAGATGATTTATCATTTACATGAACAAACTGGAATCTGTTTAGAAAAAAGATTTAAACCAGCCTAGCGCTGTTCCCCTGATCCCTACAGCATATTCCAAACCTTTTTAAGAGGGAATATTAAAGATCGACTGTATCAAATGCAGCACTGAGAAACTAACAGAACCAGTACAGAACACAAGGTCCATTATCTGAGGCAATAAGAAATATCATTAGTGACTTTCAGCACGAGCTGTTTCAGTGCTATGATGAGCTCTAAACCTGACTGAAACTCTTCAAAAAGGTCATTGCTGTGTAAAGCCTCACACAAATTTTATTAGCAATATTTTTTTCCCAAGAATTTTTTGATAAGAATGGAAGATTGGATATAGGTCTGTAATTTATTAAGTCATCTCGATCAAGCGAGGGTTTCTTAAGCAAAGGGTTTATTACAGCTACCTTAAAAAGCCTGTGGTACATACCAATTTACTAAAGATAGATTAAATAATATCTAAAATGGGGCGATAATCAGAGGGGAAACACTTCTCTTAAATATTTGGTTGGGTTTGGGTCTAACATACAAGTTGAAGGGTTTAGATGAAACTAATTTTTTGATAACTCAGGAAGCTCCACAGGATCAAAACCGTCCAAACCCAGATCAGGTTCTACAGTTATTTCCAATGTTTCACTTGCTGAGGATGAAGTAATCATCTTCAGGAGTATGTCAAAGATTTTCTTCTTAATAGAATCAATTTTATTTAAGAAGAATCCCATAAAGTCATGACTGCTGAGAGCTAAGGGAATGGATGGCTCAACAGAGCTATGACTCTGTGTAAGTTTAGCAACTGTACTAAAGAGAAACCTCATTTATAGTAACATAATCCTCTTGCTGCTGCCAGGTTTCTGTGAGACAGAATAAAGAAATCTGATTGTCATGTGTCTCAGTTTTCCTGCTGACATGATTTCAATTTTGCATCATTAGAGTCTTAAACTGTTTTTATTGTAAATGGTAAATTGTCTGCACTTGTATAGCGCGTTATCAAGTCCCCAAAGAGCTTTACGCTACAGTTAGTCCTCCTCTGACAGTGGTGAGCTACAATGTAGCCACACCTGCCCTGGGGCAGACTGACAGAAGCAAGGCTGCCATACAATAAGTGCCACCGGGCCATCTGACCACCATCAGCAGCCAAGGCGTCTTGCCCAAGGACACAATGACTAAGAAAGACAGAGCAGGGGTTTGAACCAGCAACTCACCGGTTGCAGGATGAACTCCTACCACCTGAGCCACAGTGGCCCCAGATTAATTTGATCAATTCTTTAATTATTCAGACGTGTTTCTCATCATTCAATTGGTCAGTGTTACTTTTTAATCATTCCAGTTAGCGGGGTTTAACACTAGATTCATTACACAGTGCTTTGTTAAAGGAGCAGATGAGATGGACACATGTGAAACATATCTGACCACATGTGAAGTGGTCCCTACCCTACTGTTCTATGTGGTCCGTGTAAATTAGCACCAGGGTTTCTGTCCTCCATACCTCTATGAAGATGTTGGAACTGATAAAGTCAAATAAAATAGGATTCAAGCTTTCAGGAGAGCATCTAAAATGATGAAGGATGGTCTGGTGTCGGCTGAGAATTACCACAATAAAGTCGGAATTGTAAATATTCTTTCATTCAAAAACATGTTGAGTTTTTAGTAACTTTTGCAGCTGGTTTTCTGCTGTGAGGCCGCCTTAGAGACAGGGTTTAATGGATATTTCCTGGTGAAAACTCTACTCTGAGGCAGCCGGTTCTCCGCTGCTGCAGCCACCATTGGGTTCTGTGATCCACATGTTCTTTATTCCGTGGGATCACCTGGAAGGTCCGAAAGCGGATTTTATTCATTTTTGTTTGTGCAGAGTGGAGAAACCCACCGATCAGCAGAATCTGAAGCAGATAACATGCTGAGGATGGATGACAACTCTGAGGAGCAGTTTGTGGTCGCCACAGAATGCTGGTTGGAGGAGGTTCTGTTTGGTGTAAACTTGGGTCTTTTAAATCATTGTTTATTACTCCCAGATAATGATGGTACTTCTAAGACCTGATTGGACCCGATCCGACATGGGTCGATAATGGTCTGAAACAGGTTCTAATGAAATCCCTGACTGGAAAACTACGTCAGGCTGTTGATTTAATCCCTCAACTTGAACAGGCTTGTGACGTCAGCTCGGTTTGCAGCTATGAGGTTCTGATCGGGTCGAACTACATCCCTTTCCCCCTCAAGGGAAACCATTCAGATCTGGAACTCTGGTCCTGATTCTGCTCCCAGACCTGCTGGGACTTTTATTTTGAAAGTGCCGGAAACACCTGTGAAGATTACAGCAGCTTCCGGTGTTTCTCCAGCCGCAGGTCCACGTCAGAGTGGAGCGGAGCCGACACGCAGACAACCCGAAGCAGATCAGACCCGAACCGTGGGATCATGGCGGACGAGGCCACGCGCAGAGCCGTGTCACAGATCCCGCTTCTGAAGACGCACGCGGGCCCACGAGAGCGCGCGCTGTGGCCGCAGCGGCTGAAGGAAGAGTACCAGGCTCTGATCCACTTTGTGGAGCAGAACAAGGCCGCTGATAACGACTGGTTCCGCCTGGAGTCCAACCCGGAGGGGACGCGCTGGACCGGAACCTGTTGGTTTGTGCACCAGCTGCTGCGCTACGAGTTTCGCGTGGAGTTCGACATTCCGGTAACGTACCCGGAAACGGCGCCGGAACTGGCGGTTCCGGAGCTGGACGGAAAGACCGCCAAGATGTTCCGGGGTGGGAAGATCTGCCTCACCGAACACTTCGCTCCCCTGTGGGCGCGCAACGTGCCGCGCTTCGGGATCGCGCACCTCATGGCGCTCGGGCTCGCGCCTTGGCTTGCGGTGGAGATCCCGGACCTGATCAGCAAAGGTCTCGTGGTCCACAGGGAGAAGCAACGCGACGTTGTGGAGTGACGTCAGAGGGTTGGGTCTGGCTGAAGAAGGCGATAAGTGATGGAAGAGGTGAAAATATTAACAGGGTTCTGGTTCCGGAAGCCCCGGTTCTGTAACCTCTAACTGTGGAAGATGCCATTCTCAGTTCAGTAAGAACTAAAGTTCTACAGGAACATCAGTTCTGGTTCTGGATCCAGAGGAAACTGTCATTCTGGAACACCTCCTGCTGTCAGAGCCAGATTTATTCAGAATGAGTTCTGGTTCTGAGTGATCATATGGTTTTGTAAAATTCTGCTGTCAGTCAGAACACAAATTGTATAAGAAAATAAAACAAGTTCTGGTTTAGAGTGTCTGTTTGGTTCTGCAACAACAAACTGTAAACAGAGTTTCTGAAAGGGTCTGGAAACCCCCAGATGTTCCACACAAGTTCTTAAATCCGTTCAGTTTTTGGACAACAGAACCCGTATGGGGAATTTACTGCCAAAAATCAAGAGCACATATTTTCAATTTGAGAGCAGGTTTCATTCTGCTTCTGCTTTCTTTCAACTATCCTCTGTTCTCCCTCAAATCTTTGTTTCTGCGCTCTGATCTGATGCTTCTTGCATCAGGAGAAATGATCTATGCAAGAAGCATCAGATACTGAGCCGCAGCTCTGGGTTTGGGTTTTGTTCGGACCCGCAGCTCCGGGTGAGGAATTGATTTAATCTTTTTATGTTTTTGTCCTTGGAGTTAAAAAAATGAAATCAGCCAACTTAGAAACCGGCTGACCGGGTGTCAAAGAAAAAAGCCAGCTGGGAGCATCTTTTCCTGTGATCCAATCAGTTCTGTGGGAATCCACCCCGACCTGCAGACCCGTATGTTTGGGACATAAACCTTCTTCTTCTGTTGTTAAAAGCCGCGCTGCAGCCCATTTTAATTTCACTTCAATGGCTACCAGTACATATCTGGATTTGTTTTAATGGACCGGCCCCTGACCTCCATGAGCTCCCAGAACCACATCAAGCTGCCGGCTCCCTGAGTTCAGCTGACCAGCAGCTCCTTAATGGGCCAAAAACTAGACGTAAACTTAGAGGTGACCCGCTGTAGCTGCTCCAACGATGTGAAATCATCTGCCTTGGCATGGCAGACGAGCCTCGTCACTCTTTTGAGTTTCACAGTCTTCTTAAAACGCATTTATTTGCTGAAGCGTTCTTCATCAAAGGTTGGCTGTATTTTAACAGTTTTCTTAAAACATGTCTATTTTAACTTCATCTTTTGTACCGCTTCTTCCATAGTGGGTCACAGGGAAGCTGGTGCTTCTGTCCAGCAGTCTACAGGCGAGAGGCGGGGTCCACCCTGGGTAACTCGCCAGTCCGTCGCAGGGAACACAGAGACACACGGGGCGAACAACCAGGCACACCTAAGGGCAATTTAGATAGGCCAATCAACCTAACAGTCATGCTTTTGGACTGTGGGAGGAAGCCAGAGTACCCGGAGAGAACCCACACATGCACGGGGAGAACATGCAAACTACATGCAGAAATATGTTACCTATTTTAACTAGTCTTTTTTAATGTATCTGTTTTTCTTTTGTTTTATGTTATTTTGTATATGTACAGCACTTTGTGAACCCTAGTTTATTTTAAAGTGCTTCATAAATAAAGATGGTATGTTCTGTTGTCCAGAAGCAGAAGGTGTGGCTGGGAAACACCCCTTTTTTTTCCAGTAAACTGCGGGAAAAGGCCCTGAAGCGGGTTTTAACCCCGATCCCGGGAACCACCCCCTTTTTCGGGAAAAACCCCGGGGTTTTTTCTCAGTCCCAAGAACCTT
>JAHHUM010001382.1:0-51581 GCA_036173005.1 Crenichthys baileyi | reverse complement strand
AAAGTTTTTATACTTCTTTACCATGGGTGCCAATAATTGTGGAGGGAGCTGTAAATGAATGTCTAGAGCACAATTTTAAAATAGAATGAGCTGTGCAAAATATTTACTCAAGAAACTACCTGCTTTTTTACAAAAAAGTTATTTTCTTTCATGAAAAACAAGCATATATAATTTTGATGAATTTGGAATCATTTAGGACAAAAGCATAAAGATACATTTAGCTTGTCTGAAAACTCCCCAATCTGACATTTAGTTATGCCTCGCAAAAGTCTTCCTCCCCAATGGACCAAGGTAAAGTGCATATTGAGTTCCACTCTATATACAGTTTTAGATGGTAAATAAAAGAGTATTTTACCAGTTAAAACACTGTGGTATGGTAACATATCTTTTCAAATGTAGGATATGGTCTCACTTGGTTCATGTTAATGACAGAAAAATACGGTTTGGTTTAACATTTTCTGGAAATCCAGTGAAATCCTAAATGTTCTGCAAAGCTGGCAGCCAAATCAAGAAAATATAACTGCCCGACTCTGCAGACAGGATAGCTCTATGTACAGCGTATACTGGGATTAAACAAAACTCTCCACAGGATAAGGAACACAATGGACCCAAGAACTTCAGCTGACGGGCTTCCTGGAAGTGACGCTTTCTCTGTGATGTATTTTCCTGGTAGATTTACTGGAATGGGCCTCCCCAAAGGTTAAAAGGTCATTAATGTTTGGACCACTCAGAGAGTTTGTCTCTTTACTCACCTACTCTCAAGACAAAGTCATTGTAGGACTGGTAGTTGATGGCATCCAGAACGTCAAACATCTCAATGGCAAAGTCTGACACTGTGCATAAGTGTGAGGTAATGGACTTTTTCGTCTGAAAGAACACACATGAGAGAGGCAAATTAGTGCCAAACACTTACCATGCTAATTATAAATACTGTATCTAAGTCATAAAATTTAATTCACTGATATTTTGCTTGCCATTTTGCTTGTTGGAGTTTTTATGATCTTTTAAAGTAGTTTTGATTAGTTGTTCTCCTGGTTTTCTGACAGCTTTTCAAAGTTTTTTTTGGCCTTTTTCACAAACGCCCTTGAGTAAACTCTTTGTAATTTATCATGACAGCATATTCTGCAGAGCTTTTTTTCAGAAATGGGGACAGTGGACAAGACAAGAACAAAAGAAGAAGTGTCAGACCTAAAATAAGACAATATTCAGCAGATAAGAACAAACAAAAGTCATGCCTTTAAGAAATAGGAAAAAAAAGATCCAATAGACCTGAAACGGACATGAGAGAAGCACAATCTTTGAGTTGGTCATACACAGTATCTGAGATGTTGTGTCCAAGTTTAGTTTGGATTTTATAAAGCTGTGACATGCTGATACTGATTTTAGCCGATTGTGATCTACTTTGTAGATTAATTGAAAAATCCATTGTCTTAAAAATTAAATTCTATTATAAAGAAAAACAGAACCGTCTCTCTCTGCATCTCTAAAAAATTCACAAGAGTAAAACCCCACCAGGTTATGACACTGGTGTATCCCTCCTAAAGCAAACAAACAGAAAAGGCATATTTTCTTGAATCCTTTAAAAGGACATATAAAATTACCAGGACACTGGAGGGACTATGTCTCTCGGCTGGCCTGGGAATGCCTCGGGCTTCCCCCAGAGGAGCTGGAGGAGCTGTCTGGGGAGAGGAAAGTCTATGCCTCTCTGCTTAGACTGCTCCCCCCGCGTCCAGATTCGGATAAGCAGAAGACAATGAATGACGACCTTTAAAAAAACATATCTTGGAAGTTTTCTTGCACATTTATAAATATTAATATTATTATTTTTTGTCTGAGAAATCATTTTTTCTGAAAAATCATTTAATAGTTGTGCCCAACTTTAAGTTTCACCATGTATGTGAGAGCGAGCAGTCTCTGTTACACAGCTCTGCAGCTAAATAGGATTTCACATGAAAAAAGATTGCACACTTGACTCTGTCACATTAAACATTCAGAATAGGTACCAAGCCTAAGTAGGAACAAGTTGGTTTAGACAATGGATGGATGGGTGAAAGCTACAGAAAAAACTGTTTATCTGTATGTCTGACAGTTTAAGTGTCAAAAAACCATTGTGGCACACAGTACTGTACAATCTCTTGTTGGGAACATGTTGCCACAGTGTTTCAGTGCATAAAATAAAGAGAAACACGTTGTTTCGATTTTGTATTGGTAATTGTACAATGAAACAACTGGTAAATTTTACAGGTTTTCTATAATGTAACTTGAATGTGTTGCAGATCCGAGGTCATACCTCCAAGGAAAATAAAATGCAGCATTAAAAAGTGCTTAAAGATCTAGTTTAAAGTCATTTCCGTGCAAAGCTTTCTGGAATATGTCAGCATATTCCTGGTTTACCCCAAGATAGTGGACGTAAACTGTGCAAAAAAGCACAGTTTACAAAGTGCAAAGAAAAACAGTAGACTGAAGAACTATTGGTCAAAATATATAAAATGTGAGATGATTCTAGAGTTTTGCTTTTTCTGTAAGGGCTGAGATAAGAATGTATATCAGCCTGATTTTCTGTACCTCTGACTGAATTACTCACGTGAAAATGCAGAAATACTACAACAGAGTCCACCAGCTTCCCCCCTCCCACTGTTTAGTTTCCTTTAATCTCTTTAATCTCTTTAGTTTAAGAAAAGGTCATGAATGTAGAATGTGCTGACGCCACAGAGGTCAGTAATCCCTCCGATTTTGTGTTATAAATAAAGGCTACATACCTGAAATGTATTGGATCGCTCAACAATGAACAATATTGTGCTAATATTTACAAAGCTCAAACGGATCTAACTACAAATACCATGAGTACCTTGGAAGCAGTTGTAGGAACCAGCCCCACAGCAGCCATATATGTGCTGCCAATGGTCTTGATTTTCTCAATGTCCCTGTAGCACTCTTTATCCATGAGCTGCAAAAAAGTATTTAAGATGGTAAGAAAATGGTACTTGTATAAGATCTTTTTTTTTTAATTTAGCAAATTTTTGTGTTGCAGCTAGAATTTTAAAACATGTTTGTGTAAACGAGTGCTTCATGTTGCTGATTACAAATTCAAAGAGGCCAAACGTCATCTGCAAGTAATTTGTTACATTGAAGAACTTTCCCAACCATAACCAAAGCTTGGTATATTACATCAGTAAACATGGTATTTCTATAAACCTCACTCCAGGCCACAATCTCATTTTTAAAAGATGACGCTCTGTATGTCACCCTGCACCCAGAAGGAGTTCGCAGACCTGAGTTCGGCAGTGCGGAAAAAACATCTAAAAACAGATGATTTATAGACAGATGGTTGAATGGAATGAATCGTTTACCCACCTCGTCGAAGTCCGCAATGATCTCATTGAGCAGCCTCAGACACTCGACTCCCATGTTGTTCCCATCCAGCTCAATGTAGAAGTCATTGAAGTTGGCGATGGAGGCAAACAGAACACCAACTTGTGCGTAGGACTGATAGTAAAGATCCTGCAGGGATGACAGATAAATTCAAAATTTTGTCTTTGACAAATGACTCTGTCAGTTCGAATGTTATGTTGTTCTGTTATGTTTTATCCTCAGTTGCTCGTATTTCTGACTCCTCTTTCACTCCAACTTCTATATCGTTAATCAGCTCACCAGTTGCCAGTTACTATTTGACCCTTACATTACATTGCACTCTTGGTTTTCAGTTTCACTTGTTGACTCACTGCTTACTGTTACTTATCAAGGACATGTTGTCTGGGTATGTAAATTTGCCTTTTGTGCCCCTCTTCTCTTATTGTAATTATTTATAAGCTAATTAAATAATGATATATTTGTCATCTTTATAATCATTCTTAAATCAATATGTGTTCTTAAAACCACAATCTACATTTTGCCTGGATCTCTTAGGTATTGTTGAAAGACTATAATTTAAAGGAAATGAAAGGAGAGGCAGAGAGTGTGAGCAAGTCAGTGTGTTGGAACATAGTGCCTATTTTACTGTGGCGAGGTGTATAATTAGGAGCGGTTTAGACAAAATCTTTCTCCTAAAATGTTATGTCACAATTTCAAAGAACTTTTTGGTAAATCCACACACACACACATACTCTTGTTTTGCTATATGTAGTGAGGACCATGTGTTGAGTCCCATTGACTTTCATTGATTTTCAGTCATTTTCAACCTTTTCTATGCCCTAACCCTGACAATAACCCTAAACCTAACCATTACCAGTGCATGCCTAACCCTAACCTTAACTTAAACTCAATTCACACCTTAGTCCTAAACCTAACCGTTAGCAAAATAGGTCGTGAGGACCAGCAAAATGTCCTCACTTTGGTACAAACGGTCCTCAATTTGATGGTGAAATCGGGAAAATGGTTCTCACTGTGATGCCAAGACAGGAACACACACACACACACACACCCAACACACTAGAAGAAAACAGAACAAATTAAATGGGAAAAAAGTTCCAGTATTCTCCTTAGTAAGGCTGCTGGAATCTGTGGGTTCTAATAATGTGCATATATACAGACTTTTTTAATGAGCCAATAGGTAAAGGTAAAGTGGAAGGGAACAAAGCACAGTTCTCTGAGTTACACCACTGAGGATGCTTAGTGATTTAGAAGAACAACAACGGGGCTTAGATGAAAGTTATCATGAGAACTTTCAAGCTGTGAAAAGTAAACTTTTCCAGACAAGACAAATGCCAGAGATGGAAATCAATATCTTATGAAAACAATGAGCATAGTAGTTGGGCAGAGACCAGTCTAAGCTGCTCTTAACCAAAACAGAAACAGAAATTTTGGGATGATTCAAGATAGAGGAATCAGATTAGCTGCTGCAACACTGGACAAAGCAAGTATAATGACACTGCAGGAGTAACTTTGTACTCAGAAAACACTATGAACACACTCCATAGGGGTCAATGAGCAGCACCTGAAAGAGTTTTCAGAAATTGTGTGTAGTACTGTTTTACCTAACCTGTATGTTCGTAGAGAACATACAGGTAAAGGTAGAGAACAAAACTGTGGTGCCAGTCATTTCTATTCAATTCACTTTGGTTTATTTATACATTTCTGAATAGCAAACCTTGAGTGTTTCTTTTCTTTACTAATTCTTTGTGCAAAGTTATCTGTTTTTCAGTTGATGGTGTAAAGGCAAAATTCACCAACTTTCATCAAATTATAGGCGTTATCAAGAAAGGTATAAAGTTGCACTATTCCTTCAGCATCAACCGGTTATTCTGCATACTTATTTGTGACAGGCTTTAAAATGTTTGACAAACACTCCCCTAACTGAAAGAAAACGTACATGCCGTGCTTTTGGCTATAATCATATGTGTGGTGATCAGTCACAGTAAGAAGATGCAGAATGTTTCCAAAATCTTTCTCCAAGCTTCTGGAATCAAGCCTGGATGTATTGCATGGTGCATGTTTTGTCATCTGTATGAACACTCTTTTGGCTGCTAAAACAAAGGATACAGAATTATATAAAAATGGAACAAAATCCCAATTTGGAGAGGTGAAACACTAGTTAAGTAGAGCTCTCATCAGGGTCGGCAATACCAACGTGGCAGAAACAGAAGCTTCACACGCAGTAAAAATATCTTCTGCAACCATTCTGTTAGAGGAGTGAAACTTTAAATCCCACAGTGTCTCTGAATGCAGTCTACTATGGCTGAACTTTATCCCAGAGGAAACAGAGGAAGTCTTTCTGAATGTTGCATCTCTGTGGGGGTCAGCGGTGTGCTGGAAACAAACTTCCTGGCCGATCCGCACAGTCTGATGCATTGCCCCGCTGATTGTTGGAGGATCAACTACTGGTTTGTTTCTATTTTTGTTTTTAAATTCCAATACCCAGCAATGTAAGTGTGCTGTTCAAAAAGCTGATAAATATCAGCTGCTAAAATATCCCAGTTGCATTTTTTGTGCTATTTAGAATATACTGTGTATGCATGATATGGACACATTGCTTTTTCACTGTATTTGTGCAGATTGTAAAAGCTAATTAATAAAAAACAAAATGCTTTTCTTGAGTCATTTCAACTCTCTTATACACGTAACATTTCTGGCCATAGGTTGCATCTGACTAGGTAATATAGATATAGTTTGCACTAACTCCTTATTTCTGTGAAATCCTTGCAGTGCCTGTTAGCTCTTTTCAAAATCAGATTACAGTTAATATTTTGCTTTACTGCACCAAGTTTTCCTGCTGTAACTCTGATTTATTTTAATTGTTGAAGGCCCGAGATGATTGTTTCTAACAATGCCATAGAGATTTTTATTACTGTATTTGCTGTTTTCATGGTTTTAACTGTTTTAATTTAAACACCCAATATAAATTCAACTCAAGCTCTGTTACTTAAAGTGATGAGGAAATAATTAGGAAACTACTGACACCTGTCCACCTTTTAAGCTGCTGCGAAGAGCTGCATACTAGGTACCTGTAGGTAATTTCTCATTAATATAGACATAAATTAACCATAGAAGAGTTTTGGCTTTAAAGTCATATTCATTATAAGACTTTGTTATGAACATATTTTGGTAAATACCTAAAACAACAGTTCTTTTTTCAAAAATGCAAGTGTTTCAGGTCGAGTTTTTATATCAGAGAAATATGGGTAAACACAAAATGCACAAAATTAAAAAAAATATTATTGTTAATGAAATTAAAATGACTACCCAGACCCACCTGGCCCTATGAGAAAAGTCATTACCGGTTTCCGATAGCTGTTGCAAGTATTTTACAATGCTGTTGGCCAACTCTTCTCCGAATTGTTTTAATTGAAACACATTGGAGATATTTCACCCTTGAATGTGCAGTTTAAAGTTATATCACAGCTTTTTAATCATATATATAAATCCAGACTTTGATTAGGCCATCTCAAAGCTTTAAGTTTTTTTTTATCATTCAGAGGTGGACATGTGCTACTGATAACCCAATTTAGCTGCAATACCCCAGAAGGCTTGAGCTTAAGGTCAACAACTGATGGTCAGACCTACTCCTGCTAGTGAGCAGAATTTGTGGTTATTTTTATGAAATGCTGTTGTAGTTTTACACTTGATGTAACACTTGATGTAACAGGATTTATTATGAACTTAACTGAGGCAAATGAGGCCTGCAGTGCTTTAGATGTTGTTCTGGGTTGTTTTGTTGCCTCCTAGATGACTCTTTGATGTGGTCTTGGAGTAACTTTGGTATTCATTTCAGAGAATGTTTAACAATATTAAATCCAATGTCTCTCACTCTTGCTGACAGTCCCAAAGCCTTAGAAATGGGTTTGTAACCCTTTCCAGACATTGAGGTGTGAATAACTTTGTTTCCCATCTATTCTTTAATTTTATCTAAATCCGTTCATGATGTCTTGCTTTTGAGATATTTTAGTCTACTTCATGTTATCTGGGGTTCTATTTACGTGATTTCTTAATTCTACAGAACTGGCAGCAACTGTGCCTGGATGTCACTAGCTAAATAAAACCAAAAGAAGGTTAATTACAATTAATTCATAATTTAACAAGAAGGCAATTATCTTTTTACAAAGGGCCAGATTAGTTAGAACAATTTTTACTCCTTAAATGAAATCATTATTTGAAAATTGCAGTTTTATTTACACAGATTATCTTTGTTTGTTCACATTTGTTTGCAGATCAAAAACATCTAAGAGCGCCATAAGGGGTCAAATACTTTGTCACAACACTATACATAAATCTCTGCACCTTGAACAGGTTTCATGAAAAATCCCAGGATGTTCCTTTTTCTAACGTTATTTTAAAAAAATAGAAGAGCAGAAATCAATGTAGGCTATGTTTATCAATCTGAGTTTGCAGACACACAGGACCATCAGCTTACACTTCCACCTTAGTGCCACAGCGGAGCATGGTTTTGGAAGTAGTGCTGTTGTCTTATAATGGTTTTGAAAATTGTATTTATTTTTAGTGAGTAAACGTATCAGAATGCACATTAAAGCATTAGAATATATTGAGGGTTTTTGTTGTTTGAAATGGCTATGCTTAGAGAACAACATATGATACCATTAGCAAGAATTATCAGTTATAGCGAATTTTTTTAGAATGAATATTTTTATAACTTTTATAAATTTCACAACTAAATACAGGGGTTGGACAATGAAACTGAAACACCTGGTTTTAGACCACAATAATTTATTAGTATGGTGTAGGGCCTCCTTTTGCAGCCAATACAGCGTCAATTCATCTTGGGAATGACATCTACAAGTCCTGCACAGTGGTCAGAGGGATTTTAAGCCATTCTTCTTGCAGGATAATGGCCAGGTCACTACGTGATACTGGTGGAGGAAAACGTTTCCTGACTCGCTCCTCCAAAACACCCCAAAGTGGCTCAATAATATTTAGATCTGGTGACTGTGCAGGCCATGGGAGATGTTCAACTTCACTTTCATGTTCATCAAACCAACATTTCACCAGTCTTGCTGTGTGTATTGGTGCCTTGTCATCCTGATACACGGCACCGCCTTCAGGATACAATGTTTGAACCATTGGATGCACTTGGTCCTCAAGAATGGTTCGGTAGTCCTTGGCAGTGACGCGCCCATCTAGCACAAGTATTGGGCCAAGGGAATGCCATGATATGGCAGCCCAAACCATCACTGATCCACCCCCATGCCTCACTCTGGGCATGCCACAGTCTGGGTGGTACACTTCTTTGGGGCTTCTCCACACCGTAACTCTCCCGGATGTGGGGAAAACAGTAAAGGTGGACTCATCAGAGAACAATATATGTTTCACATTGTCCACAGCCCAAGATTTGCGCTCCTTGCACCATTTAAACCGACGTTTGGCATTGGCATGAGTGACCAAAGGTTTGGCTATAGCAGCCCGGCAGCGTATACTGACCCTGTGGAGCTCCCGACGGACAGTTCTGGTGGAAACAGGAGAGTTGAGGTGCACATTTAATTCTGCCATGATTTGGGCAGCTGTGGTTTTATGTTTTTTGGATACAATTCGGATTAGCACCCGAACATCCTTTTCAGACAGCTTCCTCTTGCGTCCACAGTTAATCCTGTTGGATGTGGTTCGTCCTTCTTGGTGGTATGCTGACATTACCCTGGATACCGTAGCTCTTGATACATCACAAAGACTTGCTGTCTTGGTCACAGATGCGCCAGCAAGACGTGCACCAACAATTTGTCCTCTTTTGAACTCTGGTATGTGACCCATAATGTTGTGTGCATTTCAATATTTTGAGCAAAACTGTGCTCTTACCCTGCTAATTGAACCTTCACACTCTGCTCTTACTGGTGCAATGTGCAATCAATGAAGACTGGCTACCAGGCTGGTCCAATTGAGCCATGAAACCTCCCACACTAAAATGACAGGTGTTTAAGTTTCATTGTCCAACCCCTGTAGGTGGTGGTCCTTACAATGAGAATACCATAAACCACTGGATGGTTGAGGCCGAATTTTGACAGAAACATAAAAAATAAAAAAAATCCCATTCCATAACCAGGCGGGATAAAACAGATTTTATTGAATGTTAACGTTATATTTCAGAACAGCAGCTGAGGGACAAAGTGTATTTCTGTCCTGGTGCGCAAACTTTATCAGAGCCTGTAACAGGATTAAACATGGCTGTGTACGTCATATAAGGGCAACATAAATGGAAGGGAACATGATTATTGACTATTTCCACCCATTTATTATAGAGAAAAGGCCACAGAGCAGCTGCTGAACCACAGTTTACAGCTTTGGTGCATTTAACCTACTCTCACATTTCAAGTCAATGCAGTTTTGGGAGCTAAATCCAAAGAGCTATGAGCAAATTAGAAGTAAGTGTTGCTTTTAATTTCATCTTAAAGCTTCAGGTGTGAAATTGAGTGTTTTCCAGGTTTCTCTTTTTCTATTGCACTTTTATGTATAGGGGAAAAAACTCAGGTATTCAGAATGCGTAGGTAAGGCTTTCCTTGATCTCCTTAAACTTGATGTTTCTGCATTAACTTAAAGTTTGTAACTTCTATTCAACAGGCCAGCACCTGTGGTATGGTCTATTTTTGTTTCTAAAGCCCTTTACTATAACGCTGTACATGCCTCACCATGTTCCGAGGGTTTGACATGAGGAAGTGCTGAGCCACGTGAGCCGGCAGCAGATTGAACAGGATCCTCTTGTTGTCCAGCTTCACCTTTTCCATGTCGTCCCTCTCCTCCTCTGCCTGAAAACACGGCAAACAGAGGGGATGGAAAGTGTCCTTTATAGCTGAACTCATCCTAACAATTAAAGCCTGGGATGCTGAAAATAAAAATGCAATGGCAAGTCCTTATCACTAGAGGGAGATAATGATTTGTAAATGACACAGAGATTCAGCTTTTAAACAGCAACAGCAAACACAAAAAACAAGTTTTTAAAAGAATAATTATAAAATATATTATAAAAAATAATTTGTGAGAACATCCTGAAGTTGACAAAGGTATTTTGCTTTTATGAATGTGTTTTGTTTAAGCCAAGAACCAAAAAAGTAACCAATCAACGCGTTTTCAATCTGTAACTCAAATTTTGTTTAATAAATCTATTGCCAAACTGTTTGAAAACTTTTACTTTAAACCGAACATGAACAAAACGTATGAATTTAATATCTATTTATAATTAAGACTTATTTAAAATTAAAAATGCATTTTTCCATACTTCTGCAACTACTGCATTTACAGGACCATTTGTTAAAGGCACAACAGTAAAATATCTTGTGTAGTATCTAGATCCTATTGATCTACATCTTTATTCACTCCTGGCAGGGTTAGTGGTGAATGGTCATTACCCAGTGCCCCACCTGCTTTCAGCCACGTCAGCAAGTAAAATCACAATGTGATATAATATCAGAATATACAAAATGTATCTAAATCTAATGTAAAAGCATTGCATTTGGAAAGAAATTTCAAATATGCATGATCAAATTGTTGATGTATTAATCTTTATGACAAGAGTTTAATGCTTGATGGGTCTACCTTCTCTTTGCCCCGCAATAACATTATTTTTTATTGAAAAACTGCATGGTTAGCTTGTGGCAGAGTTATCCTATCCATGTGAAGAAAGAGCGAGCACCAAGAAGAAGCACAAGCTGTTAATTTGTCATAATCAGATCCTATAAGCTCAAAGATGGACAAGGTGAATCTTGCTCGAGCATTGGTCCGAAACCAAAGAGATCCATTAAAGGAGAAATAAATCAAATTCTGGAATTGGCACTGGGTGATTTACTAAGAAGGAGTGACTAACTGTTTAGATTTTTTTTTTTGGGGGGGGGGGTGTTAAGTTGCAGGCAGGCCAGTACATGTTAATTGTGCTACAAAGTGAAAAGGTTAGTTTTTTTTAGGGAGAATGGCAAATTGACTGCAGTAATTGCTTTTCAACATGGGAACCTGAACTCTGGACTGTTTTTTTTCTCATAGAGCTTTTATCATTAGAAAATCAACAAAGATGTCTGTGGATGCTCAGTTTAAATGTCCATTTAATAGGCCATAGCCTCTATTCAAAAGAACTAAGGTGGTTTTGTTTTATGTGGATTTGAAGCAACATTGTCCTCCTAACATTATCCCTGTCCTGTTCAACTTCTTACTCTGATAGACACACGCACACATTGTTCCAGATTTGTTTTATTTTATACAAATTATGAGTCAATAAAAATAGAAAGACACCACTATTGGAATGGATGTGAAAATCACAAAAATGTTTTTTTTTAAGCTGACAAGGTTTTTAATGTCTCAAGGTTGTCTCAAAACTTGACTTTGGGATGGTTAAAACAGTAGTGTCCAAATTGTGGCCCGTGGGCCCTATGTGGGCCATTAGGAACGATTTTGTGCTGCCTCTGACCATAATTTAGAAAGTACAAATTTGGGCGGCTAGTACAAAAAGCTGATGCAGATGCTCTTTTTTGTTAGTAACCACACTTTTAACTTTTAATTTGATTTTATAGTAAATAGGACAACAAACACGCAGCGGCTTTTGTTGGAACGCAGACTTGGGCACCTGTTCATTAAACTTGCATATCTACAGCAAATGTTTTCAAGAACAAGAGTGAGCATATCCGATTGTGGTTGAGAATAGACAAACTTTTTTCTACACCAAGAAAATGTTGAGCCATCGCATTAATCTAGGACATGGTAAGTTGATCTTTTAAAAAGGCAAATGTGTAACATCCTTTCAGTGTTTCACATCTACAATGATTCATTTAATTCACATGATTCTGGCCTGCATGAAAAATGTTTGGACACCACCGGCTTAAAATATTATTATATATATATAATATATATATATATATATATATATATATATATATGTTTACAGTAATTGAACAACCTATAACTATGTATCCAACCATCAAATTGGAGGTGTGCCCAACCTGCAATTTAATATATTTCCACTTTCAAAGGTTTGATTGATTGATTGAAAAAAACTTTATTGATCAAAGGGGACATTTATTTGTCCCAGCATAAAGCACAACAGTAAAAACAAAGTATTTCAGCCATGAAAAGTATTAAAGACACACGCACATCACTCAATAAAATAAATAATTCTGGAGGCTACATGTAGGTAAAAAGTCTGACAGCTCTTTAACACATTGGGGCTGCAGTAATCTTTGGCTGTGGCTACTGCTTAGGCTTTCTACGGTTCTGTAAAGGGGCTCTGAGAGAAAATGTTCTCTCACCACCTCCTCCAATGAAGCCAGGCTGGACCCACAACAGACCTAGTCTTTTTTTATGATTTTTTTTATTCTTTTTGAGTCCTTCACCTTCATTTCAGCATTCCACAGTGAAGAAGATGGCACTAGCCACTCATGATTGATAAAACATTTGGAGCATCTTACTACAGATATTGAAGGACCCGAGTTAGCAGAGAAAATACAGTCTACTTATGCTGTAATGAGTGGGGAAATGAGTTTCACAATGTTGCCAGACACCTGAATAGTTTTAAAAGTTTTATTAAGAAACAGGAAGCAGGATCTGGACACACACGTCAAGGGGATCCGGAGCTCTAAGCAGGAGAGGATTAGGTTAGTGGCTTGATTGAACCATGGAGCAGAATTAACTTTGAAAGAAGCAACTAACCTTTTCAGAGAGCGCTTGTTCCGGAATGAACTCCTGAATGACGTGGACAGCCTAGGATGGAGTCCGACGTTACTTCCGTGTTTACGGAGTTTACTCTGGAGAGACTTGGAGGTTCGGGGAAAATCCGTGGTACAGGAGGAGGTCATACACAAATGATCAGAAAGAGGAACCAGGTTAGGAGGAGCAGACTTAACTCGTGGTCAGGGAGAGCAGGTGAAGGTCGAGATCCGTGAGTCAGATGACTGAACAAATCTGAGGAGGGCGAAGACAGAAGACGTGAATCCAAAATCCAGAAGGGGGTCGATATCCGTGAGGCTGATTACTGAGCAAGTCCGACAGGGGCTGAGGCAGGAGACGTGAGAACAAAACCCAGGAGCAGGATCGTAACGAGGCAGGCAAGAAGAGACATGAATGATGGACAACTACTTGGCAAAAACCGTTCATAAATCTGGCACTGAAGCTGTGGGAGAGTGGACCTAAAGTACTGAAGAGAACAGGTGAGTGGCATGATGCTGATTAACGTTTTCTGTGACAGGCAGGGAGAAACAATGAGGAGATGAAAAACTGTGACATGACTTGACTGAGGCAGGGATCAGACGTGATTCATGACAGTACCCCCCTCTTAAGGTCCGGCTCCAGACGGACCTCCAGAAACCTGGAGTATTGGACAGGCTTGACCCGGGACACTTGGAACGTAGGGCGAATCTTCATGGAGTTGGGGAGTCTTAACTTTACAGCCACCGGGTTAACCACTTTAGCGATGGGAAAGGGACCGATGAACCGAGGTGCCAGCTTTCTGCAGTCTACCCGCAGGGGAAGATCCTTGGTGGACAGCCAAATCTTTTGTCCCTCCTGGTAGTTGGGTGCAGGGATCCTGTGACGGTTGGCTGCTCGCGAGTAGACTGCTGAGGACTTAAGGAGTTGGGCATGGGCCCTGGTCCAGACTCTACAGCACCTCTGGGCAGCTTGGTATGCAGATGGGACTATGGCAGCCTTATCTTGGGCGGCAAACACTGGTGGCTGGAATCCATACAGAACATAGAAGGGAGACAAACCAGTGGCATTAGAGGCGATGGAGTTCATAGCATGTTCAACTATGGGAAGGTGTTCTGCCCATTTCGTGCCATCCTCTCCACACAGGATGCGCAGATGGGTCTCCATCTCCTGGTTAGCACGCTCTGTCTGACCATCAGTCTGGGGGTGGAAACCTGAAGACAGACTCAGTTCAATGCCCAGGGTTTTACAAAATTCGGCCCAAAACTTGGAGATGAACTGAGGGCCAGGGTCGGACTCAATGTTTTTAGGAATCCCATGAAGCCTGAACACCTCTTGTAACAAGATTGTGCTTAGTTATTTTGCTGATGGTAGCTTCTCCAAGGCTACTAAGTGAACCATCTTAGAAAATCTGTCTACTATGGTAAGAACGACAGACTTACCCCCAGACTGGGGCAGACCAGTGACGAAGTCCATGGCAAGGTGTGACCAGGGACTTGAAGGTACGGGGAGCGGCCTCAGAAGACCCGCTGGCGGTCGGCGAGAGGGTTTGGCCAGGGAGCATTGGGTGCAGGACCCAACGAACTGTCTAACGTCCTTTTGCAATGAACCCCACCAGAACTGAGACTTAACTATTTCTGTGGTCTTTCCTATGCCCGGATGACAAAACAGTGGAGACGCGTGGCAAAAGGAGAGTACCTTAGATACTAGATGATCAGGTACAAAGAGTCGGTCAACCGGGCATTCACTTGGTGGTGGATGATTCTGGTGGGCCTCTCTGACCTCCTTCTCGACCTGCGTGACGGCTAGACGAACCTTCTCCGGAAGGATGAATCCATCAGAACCACTAGACTGTTCCTTCTCGAAGATCCGGGAGAGAGAGTCCGGCTTGACATTTTTGGTCCCGGGTCTGTATGACAGGGAAAAATTGAAACGGCCAAAAAACAGAGCCCATCTGGCCTGACGAGGATTGAGTCTCTTAGCTGACCGTAGGTACTCCGAGTTCTTGTGGTCGGTCAGGACGATGAAAGGATGATTGGCCCCCTCCAACCAATGGCGCCACCCCTGTAGAGCCATCTTAACTGCTAGGAGCTCGCGGTCTCCTACATCATAGTTGCGTTCCGCTGGGGAGAGAGACTTGGAATAAAAGGCACATGGGTGAACCTTGTAATCGCTAGCACGTTGACCGAATATGGCACCGAACCCAGTATCAGAAGCATCAACTTCTACGATGAACTGTTTACTAGTGTCTGGAAACCTTAAAATGGGTACTGTGGTGAATAAGGTCTTTAGTTTCAAAAAGGCATGATTAGCTCCCTCATTCCTTTTAAAGGGGTTTTTAATGGAAGTAAGAGCATGAAGGGAAGCAGACACAGAACTATAGTTACGAATAAACCTCCTGTAAAAGTTAGCGAAACCAAGGAAACGTTGAAGCTGCTTACGTGACTGAGGAGTGGGCCAATTCAATACTGCGGATACTTTGGAGGAGTCCATTGAGATTTGGTCAGGAGTGATGTTAAAACCTAGGAAGGTAGTGTGAAACTCACACTTCTCTGCTTTTACATACAGGTTGTTCTGGAGAAGGCGGAGTAGGATGGCGTGAACCTGTTGAATGTGAGAGTCAAAGTCTTTAGAAAAAATGAGAATGTCATCAAGGTAAACAAATGCGTGAATGTTGATGAAATCTCTAAGAACATAATTGACTAGTGCCTGGAAGACTGCCGGGGCATTGGTCAGACCAAAGGGCATCACTAGGTACTTGTAGTGACCGGAAGGGGTATTAAAGGCAGTCTTCCATTCATCCCCCTCCCGGATTCTTACCCAGTGGTAGGCATTACGGAGGTCCAGCTTGGTGAAGATCTTAGCTCCCTGAATAAGATCAAATGCTGAGGTCATTAGTGGCAAAGGATACTTGTTTTTAATCGTAATGTCGTTTAAACCACGATAATCAATACAGGGACGAAGAGTCCCATCTTTTTTCCCCACAAAAAAGAAGCCTGCTCCTGCAGGAGAGGAGGATGGACGGATGATACCTGCATTAAGGGACTCAGAGATAGATTTGTGCATGGCCTCATTTTCAGGTTGTGACAAAGGATATAGACGGCCTCTTGGAGGTGTGGTACCAGGTAGAAGGTCTATAGCGCAGTCATAAGGTCTATGCGGTGGTAGAGAGGTGGCCCTGGATGTACTAAACACTTGTTCAAGGTCATGGTAAAAGAGGGGAACATGAGACAGATCGGGAGAAACCTCCATTATTTTATTAGTAGTTATTTGGCATTTAGCTGATTGCAAACAACTCATCAGGCATTGATCAGACCAACCCAGAATGTTGCTGCTCCTCCGATCGATGTGGGGGTTATGTTTACGTAGCCAAGTGGATCCTAAAACTATGGGCACATCTGGTGAATTTATGGTCAGAAACTTCAAGGACTCCACATGGTTACCCCCTAGGCACAAACGAACCTCCTGGGTTTGCAAACAGGACTGGTTAAGGGCATGACCATCCAGGGCCAACACACTGCGGGTCTTAACTGTGGGATGCATCTGTATGCCCAGAGAAACAGCAAAGTTATGATCAATAAACTCTTTGTCAGCGCCAGAGTCAATAAAAGGTTTAACAAGAAACTCCTTAACATTAACCTGAAGGTTGGCGCTGACACGAGGTAGAGGTGGCTCCTGGGATGAGGCTGCTGCTCTTAGCCTGTGGGTTCTGCTGCTGGAAGGTTTGGCCTTTAGGGGGCAGGCAGAAACTTGGTGATCTGAAGCTCCACAATAAAAACAGAGACCCTCTTGACTCCTCCTCAGCCTCTCCTGTTGCGACAACCTGGATCTTCCGATTTGCATGGGTTCCTCTTGGGACATAGGGCTTGAAGGATAAGGACCAAGTACAGGACCAGGAGACAGTTCTCTGGAAGGAAGGCTAGTGGACAAGGTAGTAGTGTTCTGTCTCACCTCTCTTCAACGTTCGTGTAACCGCAAATCGATCCTGGTTGCTAGATCCTCCAGCTCTCTGAGAGATGATGGGGGGGTCTCGGGTTGCCAGTTCATCCTTAATGTCCTCACTCAGTGCTTGCCAAAAGATATCTTGCAATGCCTCCTCATTCCACTTGCTATCTGCTGCCAGGGTGTGGAAATCAATAATCAGGTCTGTGACTCTACGGTTGCCTTGTTTTGGTTTCAAAAGTCCTCGGGTTGCCTCTTTCTGTGGGAGGAGAGGACTAAAAACTCGCATCAGTTCATGAGCAAAATCAACGTATTTATAACAAAATAGGGAGTCTCTTTGCCACTCAGCCATACCCCATAACTTAGCTCGAGCAGATAGCAGAGACACAACATAGGCTACCTTGGAACGTTCAGAAGGAAAAGCTGATGGCTGTTATTCAAACTGGATTTCACATTGTGTTAAGAAGGAACGGCACTGACTGGCATCTCCATTAAATGCCTCAGGAGGGGTGAGTCTGGGCTCTCTGGAAGCCATTACCTCTGGATGTGATGACTTGGGCAATCCAGAAGATGGCGCCAGAGGATAACTCCTGAAAACAAGCTTGGATGAGGAATCGCAAACTCCTTCTGGTTTACACTTGGAAAGCTCAAAATAGGTTCCTGTTAGTGCTTCAGGTGTCAGCGTGAAACTCCTTTTGGCCAGATTTAATGTAATGAGTGGGGAAATGAGTTTCACAATGTTGCCAGACACCTGAATAGTTTTAAAAGTTTTATTAAGAAACAGGATCTGGACACACAGGTCAAGGGGATCCGGAGCTCTAAGCAGGAGAGGATTAGGTTAGTGGCTGGATTGAACCATGGAGCAGAATTACTTTGAAAGAAGCAACTAACCTTTTCAGAGAGCGCTTGTTCCGGAATGAACTCCTGAATGACGTGGACAGCCTAGGATGGAGTCCGACGTTACTTCCGTGTTTACGGAGTTTACTCCGGAGAGACTTGGAGGTTCGGGGAAAATCCGTGGTACAGGCGGAGGTCATACACAAAAGATCAGAAAGAGGAACCAGGTTAGGAGGAGCAGACTTAACTCGTGGTCGGGGAGAGCAGGCGAAGGTCGAGATCCGTGAGTCAGATGACTGAACAAATCTGAGGAGGGCGAAGACAGAAGACGTGAATCCAAAATCCAGAAGGGGGGTCGAAATCCGTGAGGCTGATGACTGAGCAAGTCCGACAGGGGCTGAGGCAGGAGACGTGAGAACAAAACCCAGAAGCAGGATCGTAACGAGGCAGGCAAGAAGAGACATGAATGCTGGATAACTACTTGGCAAAAACGTTCATAAATCTGGCACTGAAGCTGTGGGAGAGTGGACCTAAAGTACTGAAGAGAACAGGTGAGTGGCATGATGCTGATTAACGTTTTCTGTGACAGGCGGGGAGAAACAATGAGGAGATGAAAAACTGTGACATGACTTGACTGAGGCAGGGATCAGACGTGATTCATGACACATGCCCTTTTAGTACAGTACATCAATGTTCGTGGTCCACTGCAGCTTACAGTCGAGGGTAACACCAAGATACTTGTAAGATATAACTTGCTCCACATCTGCCTCTGCAGCTAAAATTGACCACCATTTTCTTTGGTCTTATTTGTATTTAGTTCACGAGAAGGGATAAGTTTCTATATGCCTGGATGCACTCTCACCTGAGTTGCCCAAAGATCGTCGAGCCGCAGCTTCAGATCCAGCTGCCTGGAATGAAGAGCTAGAGCTCCAGAAAACAGCAGGACAGCCAACACAGGATCGTAGCCTCGAGTGTGCAGAAAGCCGCCACTGGATCATGATGTAAACACACAGAAACAAAAACTATAAATTTTTAATGCTAAGAGCCTCCTTAATATAATAAAAATGTAACTAATTTAAAAAATGTTTTTAAATGCTGCTGAGGATGAGGTATTCAGGTCCTTAGTATCGTGAAAGTTTAGACTTATTTGTGGGTCAACTATCACATGAAAGGTCTCACCCCACAGCCTGACGATAGCCACTGCTTTCCATGACCGCGGTGTAGGTAACAGAGAGGAGGAGGAGCAGCAGGATCTTAGGGAGCGATGAAACGCGGAGGTAAGGGACCACAGTGAGAGTCCCTGCCACACAGGACAGCAGGGCGTACGCCATGCTGGGAGCAGTCCTGTCCACTGCAGTGCTGTTGGCAGGTTCATCCCCAGTGTTGTCCGCAGGGATGTCCTCCACAAAACGGCTAGAGTTTGTCTCAACTTTACCCCACGGTACACAACCCGCCTGAAAGAAAACACAGGTGGTCGTGCAACAGCAACCTCTTATCAGAATTCGTGGGGTATAAATACAGATTAGTTTCCTTTATGATAAATCATTACCTCATGATCATGTAGGAAATGCCATGAATCAGATCAAAATGGACTGCAAGAAAACAGAGTTCTTCATAGGTGTTTTTGGCTCTTTAAGGTTTTTGTTGAAAACATCAGTGAGGGCTAAAATTAGAAACTGAATGGATAATTCTGAATCTTTCCCCCACAGATTAAACAGATCTATAATCCCCTCCACAAACTAATGGAAGAAGGCTAAATCCTTCATTCTTGCTCTTCACTTTTACTATAAAAATTCAATTCAATTAGAGAAAATAATATTAAATAAAGCAGAAAACAATAAATCAAGCAAGGTTACTTTTTTAACAGCTTATAAACCGAGGTGAGCTTTTAGCAGCTTTTTAAACAAATAAACAGTAAAAGAAGCAGAAAAACAGGAAGCCTACTTTACAGCAACACCTTAAAAGAAGTGTGTGTTCCCCTGCATTCTGAACTGAGAAGCCACTCAAGCTCACAAGAGACACATGGAACAATTTTTGTGTTGATTTGCTCATTTCTTTCCTGCTCAAAGGAATAATGTCGACCCACTTTCTGTTCTCTGGTAGTCTACTACATATTTATTTCAAATGTGATAGTATTTCAAAGGAGTTCAAAATGCCATGAACTCTAACAAGGTTCCCAGGGCCTTTGACATAAAAACCAGGCCCATAGCTTCACAGATCCTCCACTGTGCTGAACAGTGAGCATGTGGTGCCTTTCCCATTGTCATCTTTTGTTTTAGGCCAGACCCATCTGGAGTGTTTTATGGATAAATCGACAAGATAGAATCTCTGCAATTCCATTTTATTTGATTGGTATGTTCTCTTGTCTTTTCTATTTTGAAGAGTGGATCAGAGCGTTTTTGTCATAGTTATACCCAAAAGAAACAGGAAGTCGGGAATTACTAATCAGACACTCATGAGCTTAAAAACATACAATACAAATTACTAAACACTTGGACTACATTTATTTTACAGGAATAGTCTGGGTTGTTGATAAGTGTGGCACTGGTGATTTGAAAATGTAATGATTCATCAAAATTTACACCAATTAAATTTGGGATTTTTCAGAAACGTTCAGTGTGAGATTACTCTACTGCAACAAAAGATGAAGAAAACATGGGTGACAATATTTTCAAATATCTACTGGTGTCCAGCACAAAGACTTACCACACAGGCCTGAGTAACTGAGTAGGTGAGCAGAACCAGAAATATGCAGAGAACTGTTCGAATCTGGATAGTCAGACATCCTGGTTGGCACTATAACCAAAGAACAAGCTGACAGATTAAGTTGGTAATTAAAAACAGTCAGCAAATTAAGTACCTGCTAATATACTTTAGTGATATTGCAGACACACTTTTTTCACTGAAAGGAAGAAAAAAACATTTGGAGGAGTATCTCATGATACACAGGTCTTATTTAAGAATTTCATGACAGCTCAGTGTAGCTTCCTATTGATAAAGAGAATAGGAATGTGATGTCAAAAAAGAGAAATAATAACAAGGCTAAGTCGTCTGCAGTTTTGTTTAAACAGAAAAACATTGTGATTAAACTAAAACTCTTTCACAGCTGGCTCAACACTGATTATAAGTTTTTATACAAGAAACATAAAAAGACAGAAACATGAGGTTACCTCAAAATGATGAAAATCCCACAACATTAGCGTTACACACACATAATAATAATAATAATAATAACATCCAGACTGACTAAAAGAATCTATATGATACTTAAAACCACAGACAGGCTTAAAACATTGTCAGTAAATTCACAAGAACCACCAAAGGTCTCAACTCAGCCATAAGGGTTAGGGTTAGGGGGTAATCCAAGTACTGTTGCCTTGCAGCAAGAAGGTCCTGGGTTCAATTCCCAGCCGGGGGTCTTTCTGCATGGAGTTTGCATGTTCTCCCCGTGCATGCGTGGGTTTTCACCGGGTACTCCGGCTTCCTCCCACAGTCCAAAGATATACCCGTTAGGTTAATTGGTCACTCTAAATTGCCCTTAGGTGTATGAATGAGTGTGTGCATGGTTGTTTGTGTGTTGCCCTGCGATGAACTGGCGACCTGTCCAGGGTGTACCCCGCCTCTCGCCCATAAACTCCTGGAGATAGGCACCAGCTTCCCCGCGACCCACTATGGAATAAGCGGTAGAAAATGAATGACTGACTGACAAAGAAAAATATTTCACTAAAAAAGTCAAACATCAACAGCAAAAAAAAAAAAAAATGAAATCCCATTGTAAAAGTAATAATAATATTCATCTCACCTCTAAATAATCGGCCAAAATCAATAATGAAGAAAATAAACGTGTTACATAAATTCCAATCTAAACATGTTTAATACAATCTCATAAAACAGGTAAAATAATCAGATGAAATAAATAAAAACCTAAAAAAAAGAAAAAACGGGAAAAAAAATCAAAAAGATGACATAACAGATGACATAAAATATTTTACAGTATGATGTCATATATATATAAACTGTCAAACTTTAACACATTAAACAAAATAATAAATAATATGGCATAAGAACAGTCAAAAACGATGGCTATTATAAATATGAATGAAGAGAACAAATTAAAATTGTAGGTTTTTTTGGTTATTCTATGAAATGTTAGAAAACGTGGACGACAAAGATTTAAAAGTGAAAAAAAGGGGCTCAATTGATATCTGACTGAAAAAAGGACAAAAATCGAAGTCTCAATAACGAGTTGCAACTTATACTAACAATTTTTGCAAAACCTTAAAAAAGACATAACTGTAGATGCAAAACCAAAAAAAAAATATCAAACACCACAAAATTAATCCACCATACAAATAATAAACAGAATAACAAAAAGACATAAAAAGGTCCAAAAGTTATTTAAACAACAAAAATGGGACACAAAGACATAGAGTGACAGAAAAAAAGGACCTAAAACATCTATAAGTATTTTTGTAATAGTGACAAATGACCACACAGCTTTCAGTTTGGGCACTGGTGGCAGAAGGCTTTCTCTGATTCATAAAGTGTCACAAAATATTAACAAAAATGACTCCTTGAGGAGAAGATGCTCTTCAGAGAGGACAGGAGGTCCTACCTGAACTCTAGTGAGATGCAGGTACATCACACAGGCCACGTGGAAACACACACACAGCACCAGCAGCAGCAACACCAGCATTCCCCTGAGAAAAAAAACACCAACAATGAAAAACACATCCTGAAGTTTACCATGAATGACAAAAGAATATGTGTAAGTGAGTGTGTTAGGGATGTTCGTACTGTGGGATCATTAGTAGATAGATAAGGCCAAACAGGGCACCCAGGATCAGAGAGAGAACCACTGCGCTGATGAAATGGTCATCATACACCTGGTGATACTAAAGGAAAACATAGAGCACTGAATGAAGTTTTCAGCTTCCATCCATCTGCTGGTGCCTGCATCTGTCCATCTCTTCTGCAAGCATATCAAGGTTGTTCATGGATTTATCTTTTGTATAGCAGAGTTTAGAATCTGTTGGCCATAGATATAATACAGGAGGTAACATTGAAAAAATAACAAAATAACAAGTATGGAAATTAAACCAGTAGCATTTCACATTTCATGACAGCCGAATGTATCACAATAAAAACTTGATCAAGTGTGCGTACATAATTGGGGTTTTGCAAAGTAGAAAGTAGTCAATATAAGGGACACAATGGTATGACAATCTGTAGAATGATGTTCTTTTGTAAATTAATATTGGTTATCAATATTATCAAATTTTAGTCGAAACTTGTTCAAAAAACATAAAAACCGGTTAGTACAAACTAAAGTTACCACAGTAGAACTGTAATGTCTAGCAACAGATTTTTCCTTTACATGTTTAAATGGTGTTTTTGACAGTGGTAGCTGTAGTTTTTTTATGTTTTTCTCAACAATAGTCAAAAGTCGACAGAGGAAATTAATACAACTATAGACTCTTATCCCATAATAACGATGAAAAATCAGGAGCAATAGACTTTTCAAGCAACATCTCTTGCAGGTTCAGCTGGGTGTAAAAACCCCCACTGCAGTGTGCTGGTTGGTGTGTGGCAATCCCAGTGAAGATGCAGTTTGATCACAGTAATTGTGCCTTCTAAGTCAGAGTTACGTGTAGACTGGAATAAAAAAAAAGAAAAACTTTGTATCTTGGAGATATGCAGTTGTTCTCCCTTTTTTTCATTAAACTGCTGAATTTCCTCAAAAAGTTTGAATCATCTGATAAACAATTTAAATCAGATTTGTTGTAGGATTTCTCAGACAAGTTTACTGCTCCCTCTGAAAAAAATAATTTCTAGAACGTGGGAGAGGAGAGGAGAGCTTGGCAAATGCATTTACTCTAAAAGATCTTCAAAAAATATTCATATCCCTAAAATATTCACCCATTTTTTTCACATTACAACCATAAATGACAATGTATTTTATTTTATGTGATAGAACACCAAGCAGTGCAAGCTGTACAACTGTAGAAGAAAAATGATACATGGTTTTAAACCTTTACAAACACAAAATGTTAAAAGTGTTGCATGCAGTTATATTCATCACCCTTTTCTCTTAATGCCTCAAAACTAAATCATGTGCAAGCAATTTCCTTCAGACGTCAGGAAATTAGTAAACAAAGTCCACATGTGGGATTTAATCGCAGTATAAATCCTGCTGTTCTGTGAAGGTCTCAGAGAATCAGCCAGGAGGCCAATGGTAATCTGGAGGAGCAGCGGGGATCCAACACTCAGGTGGGATATTGTATTCACAGAACAGTCATTGCTGTGCACTAAACAAATATCACCTTTTTGGAATAGTGGCAAGACAAAAAGCCATAAGTCCATATATCATCTTACCACAAGAATGTAGGGAACACAGCAAACGTGGAAGTTTTGGGTCAGATAAAAACTAACTTGGAGCTTTTTTGACTACACGTAAAACAGTATGGATGGAGGAAAACTAACACTACACAACACCCCCACTGTAAAACATGGTGGTGGTATCATCATGCTGTAGAGAAGACTTTCTTCAGCAGAGACAGGGAAGCTGATCAGAGCTGAAGATAGATGGAGGTACAAAAAAAGAGTAATCCTGGAAGAAAGCCAGCAAGAGCCTGTGAGAGACTTAGTAATAGCATAGTGCATAGGTTGAGCTCTGAGCACAACAACTGCCTTAAACATACATCTACAACTACATTTGAATGGTTTTATATCAAAGCATGTATTAAATGGCTCAGTTAAAATCAAGGCCTAAATCCCCAAGAGAATCTGTGTCTTACTTTAACATTTATGTTCACAGATGCTCTCCATCCAGTCTGAGTGAGCTTGACCTATTTTACAAAGGAGATTGGGGAGAATTTTCAGTGTCATGAGGAAAAGTACAAGAGGAAAAGAGAGACATAACCCAAATGACTTGCAGCTGTAATTACAGTGACAGGTGGTTCTACAAAGTACTGACTGAGGGAGAGGAATACGGATGCATGTCTTACATTTCAGATTATATAAAAAAAAAGTCATTTACCTGACACTTTAAAAATCTGCTCTGCTTTGTGCTGGTCTATCACACGAAATCCTAATAAATACAACAATAGCTGCAACACAGCAAAATATGAAGTCCAAGTTCATAGTGTATGAATACCTTTGTAAAGCACAGTATATCACACACCACTCGTGATACAAATAAATTACACATATACAAGTTTAAATTGGGTCTTTATTTTGGCATAAGTGACTGCTAGCTCAATTTATTGTGAAGGGACTCTTAACATATTGACTCCTCATAAGTACACCACACTTCTCCAGTTAAAAAAAACCTCAAAGCACCTATTAACGTCTATTAACACACGTTTGTAAGGGAGGCAATCTGATGTAGATTCTAGTTAAAACTAACAAGGAAACCAGAAGAAATAAGCATGTATATGTTTTCTAAAGATATAGGATATTTGGCTATAAAACTACTTTAATTAGTTGTATTTAAGTTACCTTTTAAAGCTCCGATGCTGTTGTATCTAAAATTGTCCAGCAGTGACAAAGTCCTGAACTCTGCAAAAGAAAATGTGTTGTGTGGGAGTGAACAAACTCATTACACTAATTTCTGTCTTTGTGTTTTCCCTGCTTAATTTATTTCCTGAAGGATAACTTTTTTTAAGTTCTGTTTTAATGTTGATCTACCTCAACATTTTATTTCTCTTGTTACCAGTTTCACAAACAGACGAAACCAGTCTGCGTCTCCTTTATAACACTACCCACACACATATGAGAAGGATATCACGTGTGCTGCTCAGACGTTCCCAAATCATTATCTGCAACCCCTCCTGAGAGGGTGGGTGGATTCTTCATACAAACACACTCACACACACGCAGAGCACAGACGTGGGAGAAACAGAATTATAAACTGTGTAAAACGTGTTGTGTGGGAAAGAGACAGAGGGAGGCAGATCACGCAGTCACGAAACAGTTTTCCTCATGTGTAATGAGGGAAAGTTCATATTTGACGTATGAGTGTGCTCTGCTGTAAATGTAAAGCAAATGTTTCCCTGCAGGTGTGTGCATGGCCTCACCCTGCGCTCCCTGTCTCTGCTCGTGTAAATCAGGGTGAAGTGGTTCAGATCCGATGTCCCGGACTCGGTCTGCCGCGCTTCAATGAGCCGACCAATGTAGCGATTGACTCGTGTGGCTGGGGAGTGCTGCACGGTGGTGGCTGAGAAGGATGTCCGACTCTTCAGCTTCTCTGATGCGTTCCTCAGGGCTCGCCGCTGTCAGACAGGAAAAGACAGCACCATCAGTCTGTAAATGGGCAGGCTTCACCTCAGAAGGTAGAAGATACAGATTTAGATTTGTCAGAAAGGGACTTGAGGGTTTGCATATAACTACATTTTTTTTAAAGGTAGGGATTTTTTAACCTGGCCAACCAAATTGCTCCAGAACCATCTTCAGCAGCAAAGAATAAGGTAAATTAAGGTAAATGAATCCATCAGTCAAACTGTTTAATGCCACATTTGCTTCAAAACAGCTAAAATTAAGTAATTTAAGTAAAGTAAGTAAACACAAAAAAATAATCACCTGTCTATAACTCATATTCTGTTTGGTTAAGAAAGCTTTATTATTAGACACATTCTGAATTATTGTAGTTATTCTATGAATAATGCATTTCCTCTTTCTGTTCTAATGTTTTACATAAAGAATAGAATAGAATAGATCTTTACTGTCCACCAGAGTGGACAATTGCTCAACAACTTACATGACTAATGAACAATATTTAAAAGTACCAAGTACATAAAGAAAAAGCAAAAAAAAAAAAAAGACTGGTCAAGAATCAAGACAGATTAGCACAAAGTATATGAATAAAGTCAAGTTGTATAGCTGGTAATTTTCTTAATGTGGGCTGATTACTTCTGTGAAATAAGAATGCCAATACTATTTAGGATAAAATACTTTCTGAACAAACCGTTAGCCAGAGGGGCTCTGTAGCGTCTCCTGGACTCAAGGAGCTCAAATTGACAGGAGAGAGGAGGAGAGCAGTCATGTACTGTTATCTGAGTTTTCTTCCTCATCCTGTCAATGTAAAACTGGGTCCAAGTTTTAAGGAGGAGTTCCCCACTGTTTTTCTTGCCATTGACATGATTCTCTTCAGTTTGTTCCTGTGCTTTCAATTTTAGTTACTGACCCAGGCAGCAAGGTGAAATCACACTTCAGTGTGTGTTGCAGACACAAGTTTACTAATCTCAGACAGCTCAACCTTCTGAGGAGATTAAGTTGATCATTTCTTAAAAGAGTAATTTGTGTTTTCAGTGAATCTCAGCTGACAACTGAGAACATTTCCGATATTTAAAGGTCTGCCCATTTTCAAAAGTTGAGTGATGGTACTGTCCCTAAAGTCAGGAACAGCGTTTTGCAAAAAAAACAACTGTTCATTTTGTTTGGATAAAACTATTTCTACCTTGCCATTCCCCCACCAGTCCTTCAGGACTCTCGCTTCGTAGAGGACCAGTTTTTTGAAACAGGCCAACTATCTTGCCTGCATTTAATCCATTTGGTTGTACTCTTTCTGAGAACAAATTTCTTTCTGAATAAGGACAAAAAACACAAGTAAAAGGGCATTACACTGAGAGCAGTTTGTGCTTAAAATGTGCACACCTTACAAGGTTCCATTCTCTTTGAGGGCAAGAGGACAATGTCTAATCCAAACCATCAACCCCATCTTATTCTGCTATTGACTTTTGTTTGGTGTTGTTTGAAAAAACATATTTGCAATATAACAATTTATTAATTTACCAAAAAGGGGCCTCAGTAGAGAGTTTGGGAACTGTACACAAACACAAGAGCCTGGGACTTTTTCCTCATGCTGGTCACCAACTTTGTCAGAAACTGCTGTGAGATAAAATTCTATTTTTTAAACAGCATTTATCGCAGATCAGCCAGGGTGGTTGTGTTGGGCACTGCGTCATTAAGGGCTCACCCTAACTGACCCAACATGTGTTGCGGGCAGGCAGTCCTTTCCACTCCACAATTCCGGAGGTACTCGTACTCGTACTCATCGTACTCGACGTCTTCCGCTTATCCGGGACCGGGTCACGGGGGCAGCAGACTAAGCAGAGACACCCAGACGTCCCTCTCCCCAGACACCTCCTCCAGCTCCTCCGGGGGGAGCCCAAGGCGTTCCCAGGCCAGCCGAGAGACATAGTCCCTCCAGCGTGTCCTGGGCCGTTCCCTGGGCCTCCTCCCGGTGGGACGTGCCTGGAACACCTCCCGAGGAAGTCGTCCAGGAGGCATCCGATTTAGATGCCCGAGCCACCTCAACTGGCTCCTCTCAATGTTGAGGAGCAGCGGCTCTACTCCGAGCCCCTCCCGGATGGCCGAGCTCCTCACCCTATCTCTAAGGCAGTGCCCGGCCACCCTACGGAGGAAGCTCATTTCAGCCGCTTGTATTTGGGATCTCGTTCTTTCGGTCATGACCCAAAGTTCATGGCCATAGGTGAGGGTAGGAACATAGACCGACCGGTAAATCGAGAGCTTCGCTTTTCAGCTCAGCTCTCTCTTCACCACAATGGACCGGCACAGCGCTCCCATTACTGCGGCAGCCGCACCAATCCGTCTGTCGATCTTCCGCTCCATTCTTCCCTCACTCGTGAACAAGACCCAGAGATACTTGAACTCCTCCACTTGAGGCAGGAACTCCCCTCCAACCTGAAGAGGACAAGCCACCATTTTCCGGTTGAGTACCATGGCCTCTGACTTGGAGGAGCTGATCTTCATCCCAGCCGCTTCACACTCGGCTGGGAAGCGCCCCAGCGCATGCTGTAGGTCTTGGCTAGAGGGGGCCAGCAAGACCACGTCATCTGCAAAAAGAAGAGACGAAATCCACTGTTCCCCAAACCAGACCCCCTCCGGCCCTTGGCTGCGTCTAGAAATCCTGTCCATAAAAGTTATGAACAGGACCGGTGACAAAGGGCAGCCCTGCCAGAGTCCAACATGCACCGGTAACAGGTCCAACTTAGTGCCGGCAATGCGGCCCAAACTCCTGCTCCGCTCCTACAGGGACCAGATGGCCCCTAATAAAGGGCCCCCGATTCCATACTCCTGGAGCACCCCCCACAAGGCATCACGAGGGACACAGTCGAATGCCTTCTCCAGGTCCACAAAACACATGTGGACCGGTTGGGCAAACTCCCATGAACCCTCGAGTACCCTGTAGAGGGTATAGAGCTTTTCCAGTGTTCCACAGCCGGGACGAAAACCACACTGCTCCTCCTGAAGCCGAGGTTCGACTATCGGCCGGACTCTCCTCTCCAATACCCTGGTGTAGGCCTTACCAGGGAGGCTGAGGAGTGTGATCCCCCTGTAGTTGGAACACACCCTCTGGTCACCCTTCTTATGAAGGGGGACCACCACCCCAGTCTGCCAGTCCAGAGGCACTGTCCCCGACTGCCACGCAATGTTGAATAGGCGTGTCAACCATGACAGCCCTACAACATCCAGAGATTTGAGGTACTCAGGGCGGATCTCATCCACCCCCAATGCCTTGCCACCGCGGAGCTTTTTAACTACCTCGGTGACTTCAGCCTGGGTGATGAAAGCGTCCAACCCCGAGTCCCCAGCCTCTGTTTCCACCAGGGAATGCGTGATGGCAGGATTGAGGAGATCCTCGAAGTACTCCTTCCACCGCCCGATAATGTCCTCAGTCGAGGTCAGCAGCCTCCCACCCCCACTATAAACAGTGTTGGCGAAGCACTGCTTACCCCTCCTGAGGCGCCGGACGGTTTGCAAGAATCGCATCGAGGCCAACCGGTAGTCCTTCTCCATGGCCTCACCGAACTCCTCCCAGGCCCGAGTTTTTGCCTCTGCCACAGCCCGGGCCGCAGCACGCTTGGCCTCACGATACCCGTCAGCCACCTCAGGAGTCCCACAAGTCAACCACAGCCGATAGGACTCCTTCTTCAGCTTGACAGCATCCCTTTACTGCCGGTGTCCACCACTGGGTTCTGGGATTGCCGCCGCGACAGGCACCGCAGACCTTACAGCCACAGCTACGGGCAGCAGCATCAACAATAGATGCGGAGAACATGGTCCACTCGGACTCTATGTCTCCAACATCCCCCGGAATCTGGTCAAAGCTCTCCCGGAGGTGGGAATTGAATCCCTGGCCGAGGCCTCTGCCAGACGTTCCCAGCAGATCCTCACTATGCACTTGGGCCTGCCAAGTCTGTCCGGCTTTCTCCTTCTCCAGCGGATCCAACTCACCACCAGGTGGTGATCAGTGGACAGCTCAGCCCCTCTCTTCACCCGAGTGTCCAAAACATGAGGCCGAAGGTCTGATGATACGACAACAAAGTCGATCATTGACCTCCTGCCTAGGGTGTCCTGGTGCCAAGTGCACTGGTGGACACCCTTATGTTTGAACATGGTGTTCATTATGGACAATCCATGACTAGCACAGAAGTCCAATAACAAAGCACCACTCGGATTCAGATCGGAGAGGCCATTCCTCCCGATCACGCCTCTCCAGGTGTCACTGTCGTTTCCCACATGGGCCCATGTGGGACCTCCCACAATTCCGGAGGTAACCTATAAAAAAACACTGCTCTGTAGGGGCGAGCATTGTCATTTTGGAAGAAAGCGTTCATCGTGATATCTCTCTGCATTGAGATGGCTTCCAATGATGGGAATGATGGATGTTTTTCCAGTTAGCGATATTCCACCGCACACCATTGGCAGAGAGCATTTGGCAAGTGTTTCGTGAACAGTGGTCATAAACTCAACTCTGCTGCTTAACCCACAAATGGATTTCCCTTACAAATGTGTCAAAAGATTGTTTTCCAACTTTTTTGGCAAACTACCTATATTTGAAGTCCATCCGTCTACAGTGAGGAAGATTTACACGTGGATATCCAATACATGGTGAGAAAAATTATAAAAGTCTTCAGGCCTCAGTTCGCATGTTAAATGTCAAAGTTCATGACAGGACAAATAGAAAAACAGTGAATAAGTACGGTTTGAAAGAGAAAACCTTTTCTCTCTACAGAGAAAATGGCAGCACGACTTCATTTTACAAAGTTGCATCTGAATGAACCAAAAGATTTCAGGAATAATGTCCTTGGGGCACATGAGACCACAATAGAGATGATTCACTATAATGCATAACACCATGTTTGCAGGTAATCAAACACGCCTAATACCAACTGCCAAGCACAGTGGTGGAGGTCTGATCATTTGGACTTTGGACTGTTGCACGAACAGGACCAAGATAGTTGACAATGAACACCTCTGTATAAAAAAGCATTTTATAGTCAAATGTGTGGGTATTTGACCAACACCTAAAGTCTAGTCAAAAGTGGTTCATGCAAACTCATAAATTGGTGGTCATGTTGTCGAACGGATCTATGAAGCATTTTCAGCTGTTTTGACTGACTTTCCGAATGCAAGGAAACTACCTGATCACAAACACTGCTTTACTAGTGATATGTCCTTTTAACTCAGAAAAGCTTGACTCCTCATCATAACTATACAACTACTATATTTCTAAACATCATCCCATAGTTCTTGGTTTTCATGAAAAAGATGTTTCTTTTTGGTTCTTAAAGCAACCTTGACAAGGAAAATATAAAAAGTATACAGATAAACAAAAAATGTCCTTCTATAAGAATAAAAATATTACATCTAAGCTGTTAAATAATTAAACTGTGATTTTGAGTCTAAATATAACAAAAATAATAGAACAAAAAAACAGGATAAGAAACTTAAAATTGACCAAAATATTTTAAGGTGAAACAATTAAGGAAAGGCATGATAAAACTGTAACTGTGCTGCTGAAATTAGAGTCCCAATATGTTGTGCATGTTTTGAATGTTTTCCCTTCTTGAACACAATAGATTTGAAAGAGTAGGTCATCAGCTGCCCCCTGCAAAACTCCACCAATTTAACTATCTAATTTAGGTGAGTTGAAGCACAACACACATCTAAAACATGCAGTAATTTTAAACTTAACAAAATACTGCATATTTTAGCCCTTTTTCCAGGTTTTGTTCATTTGAAAGCAAAACAACTCAATTTGACTTTAAAACCCTCCAGAAAAAAGCCAAAATAAATACACGTTTAACCCATCACATATAAAGTGATACTTTGTTTTAGCTCATCATGTTCCGGTGTTATAATTCTATTCTAAACTCCTGTGTCACTATGCCTGGACTTTGTCTGCTTGGATAATCATGTAACAATGTGTGTAATGCTATTAGAGGAGATGATACCAGGCTGTGGGTGATTACCAGCAGTTATAATGCAACATCATCAGAATCAGGAGGTACTAATAATCCGGCCGAGCTCACGCAGCTGGACAGATTATAGCTAGTGGGCTATTTCTGTTGACCAGACGTTGTGATGCAGAGACCCCGAGTGACCGACAGAGGAACAAGCCTTGTGACTGAGTTACTACTGTGTCAGAGTCCAGTTTTTTAAAATCAAACTTAATTCTTAATTCTTCAAACTTAATGAAGACACAACATTTAATTAGATGTACATGCCATAAAGTTCCATTTTTGTTGTATGGGTCGGCAGATAATTTTCCCAAAAATCTTGGGCACCTTTTTAAAATACCAACCTCTAAGAAACATACTTTTCATAAAGCTCATATTTCTGTATTGAGAATGTTTTTTTATATAGTTGTGATGTAATTTTCTAACCTTAAATGTTGTGCTTTCTTTAACTGTGGAAGTGGAAAATCATCATAATTAACAGAAATAAAGGCTTTAAAACATTAACACGTGAGAGTTAAATCTGCATAATACATTTCACTTGGTGGAATAAGCTACTTAAATAATTTCTGTTTATTCAAAACATTGTTTGTTCACATCATGGCTGAGTACCTGCTGCCTTTTTCTGGGCTGCTGATGTGTGTTCTTGTTCTTCACAACACTGCCATGGATGCATTTTGTTCTAAGTTCTCTCTTATTGTTGATTCATGAACGCTGAGGCAAATGAGGTTGGGAGTTCTTAAGTTATTAGTTCTTTTGTGACATCCTGGACGAGTCATTGATGCGCCATTGGTGTAATCTTGGTAGGCTGTCCACTCCTGTAAGGGTTCCCCACCAGTTTTCTTCATTAGTGCAATATGACTCTCATTAGAGACCCACAGTAATAGTCCCAAAACAACAGCTGTAGCCAGATACATGTTTGTAAAAAATGTTTTTGAGGTCACTGGGTAGACTGCTCACTATCTGGAGTCTATGTTTGCTATGAATACAAAGCAAATAACATCAGCTTGATTTTATTAAAAAGAAATAGGTGGATCACATTTAATTCAAAATTTAACAAGAGGTGAGGATGTACCTGATATCAAAAGTTGCTAGATGATCACAAACAATTAAATATGACAAAAAAGCAAAACCAGAAAATCTTTAAAGGGAAAAATACACTCAGATCTACACTGTACTGTAAATTAGTTTGAATTTTTTAAATATAAAGAACTGGTAAATGAAAAGTCTGAAATTTATTTCTTTGTATTTTAGTCATTCCAATTTAAAAGTGTCATTATCAATATAATTTAGTAATACAAAAATGTAAAGAAATCATACAATAATAAATGATATGGGTCTTTTAGAAGACCTTTTGTGTGTTCAGCAAAAGCGTTTTGATAACAGCATTAATTTCTGCACAATTACCCCTGTGATGAGAAAAAGTCATCTACCTGTTGTATTGCAGCACTGCATTACATACAGGCATATTGCTAAAACATCTATAAATATAAATTTCAAGATCACAGTGTTTGATCCTGTGTGCTGATTAAAGCGTCAATAACCATTTTGCAAGGCTAAGCATACCTAAGCATGTCTAAGCATTTCACAGACCTTATCGTCGTCCTCGCAGGTCATGACGTTAGAGAAGGGGATCTCAGCCTTAAACATCTTCCTACAGTGCATGAGCTGAACCAGCAGGTAGCACACCGTCTTAAACTTCATCCTCTTTGCTGGTTTGATGTCTGACAGGATGATACCAGGAAAAATCTGAAAATTGAGATAATACGTGGTGTTAGCAACAATAGTAAACTGGAGCAGAATTGTCCTGTTTTTACTACAAAGCTGTCTGGTTCTAATAAGGGCCTTTTTTTATTCAAAAAAACGATTTGCCTGAAATTTTAACAAAATGAGGAATGGATATACTTATGCAGAGTTGGGCGTATTTAAAAAAAGTTGTGTTTGGTCTTGTTTTTATGGCTCAGAAGACTACAAACAAAAATATAAAATTGCTGTATTTAATAAAAACATAAGCAAACTGAGGCTATAAGACCTCAACTTATCGAGCTTTCACTTGTCTGTGCACATTTGTGGATACTTCAGAGGATTTAATGCTTTGCTGTGTCATAATGATGCTATGACACACACATAAACACTCACACACACACCCATTGACGGTGCACATGTGCAGTGTGTGTGAGATAGTTTTACTACCCATGTGTACGTCAGCTTAGCACATACTCTGTCCCTCCCTCTGCATCAGAGGATTATTTATTACAATATGACACTGACAGCTGTGGCACTTCTGAAGTCGTTTCATGGTGGGAGAAACACAGCATGAAAGAGGCGATGTGCCGTACTTTACGTCGGTGCGAAGGTACGATGAAGAACGTCTCGATGTGGTGCTTGTGCAGGAAGGCATGCCTCTCATGGCCAAACCCTGGTTCCACCTCATAGTCTCCATTCAAACACTCCAGGGTGGTCCTCGTGATGTGCACCTTACTGAGAGCATGAGAGTCACAGAAGATGAAAGCAGTTAGTGTCAAAAGTAAGTTGCTGAGGTTAGAAATCATTAAGTTCCTCATTATTTTTATCGTGCTAATAGCCCCTCGGTTTGTTCAAAACTCTTCAGAGTAAGAAAATTTACATCCTAATGACTCATTTAATCTTATGTGGAGAGGTAAAATCTTATTACTTTACATAAAACAGGAGCAAACTGGGCCAAATAGATGAACTCATTTTACTGTTTTAAATGCAAATCTGCTTGTTACTGTGCATGGGTTTTAGAAAATGGAAATCTAATACCAGTGCTCGGCCCTGTTTCTTGCTGTTGATGCTGGCTTTTTAAGAAAAATCCTGGAAATTGTCCGAACAGTATGCATAAGGTGGCTTTAGAAAGAATATCACTATTTATTCATTTATTTTGACATGTATATGAGTTGATTTCATATGGCAGGAATGATCTCTTTGATTCGTTTCCAAAGACCCAGAGGTAATCTCCCGCCTTAAACCAGTCTGTCACGTCTTTTGAATTCAATAGATTCTCTAAGGGGTTCAGGGTCAGGCGAGTTTGCTGGGCAATCAAGCACTGTAGCACCATAGTCACTGAACCAGCTTTTGAACCTATCACTTTGGCAGTGTGGGCAGATGGCAAGTCCTTTGGGAAAATAAAATTTTGCATCAAGTCAACAAAAATCAAAGCTAGAATGGAATAGTTTAAATGAAAGCACATTCATGTTAGAATGACCCAGACAAAGTCCAGACATAAATCTAATTGAGAATCTGTGGAAGACTTTATGATCAGATATTCTGCATCCAATCTGACTGAACAAAATTTTCTTTGGAAGGAATAGGTAAAATATTTTAGATTTCTAGTTCCTAGATGTGCAAAGCTACACAGCTCTTTTACAACCCAAATAAAAATCTTTAAAACCTATGTTTGTAACGTGTCCAAATTTGAAATTGTTCAAGAGATATGGATAATTTGCAAGTCACTATATGCTTTCTCTACATCCACAGACACTGTGCAACTTCTTATGACTGTCTCTATTCTTCTCCATCAACATTTTCGAAGCAAACCTCACATGTTGTGGAGCTCTTTCTCAGGAACTGCTGCCCACTGAGGAACAGTTCTCATCCCATGCTTGCTTCAATAATTCCTTCCCATATTCTCATTTTATGGCTCATCAACTTTACCCTCTCTGCACACCTCTGGCTTAATTGATTTGCTATACTGTCTGAATTGAACATACAGGGGTTGGACAATGAAACTGAAACACCTGGTTTTAGACCACAATAATTTATTAGTATGGTGTAGGGCCTCCTTTTGCGGCCAATGCAGCGTCAATTCGTCTTGGGAATGACATATACAAGTCCTGCACAGTGGTCAGAGGGATTTTAAGCCATTCTTCTTGCAGGATAGTGGCCAGGTCACTACGTGATACTGGTGGAGGAAAACGTTTCCTGACTCGCTCCTCCAAAACACCCCAAAATGGCTCAATAATATTTAGATCTGGTGACTGTGCAGGCCATGGGAGATGTTCAACTTCACTTTCATGTTCATCAAACCAATCTTTCACCAGTCTTGCTGTGTGTATTGGTGCATTGTCATCCTGATACACGTCACCGCCTTCCGGATACAATGTTTGAACCATTGGATGCACATGGTCCTCAAGAATGGTTCGGTAGTCCTTGGCAGTGATGCGCCCTTCTAGCACAAGTATTGGGCCAAGGGAATGCCATGGTATGGCAGCCCAAACCATCACTGATCCACCCCCATGCTTCACTCTGGGCATGCAACAGTCTGGGTGGTACGCTTCTTTGGGGCTTCTGCACACCGTAACTCTCCCGGATGTGGGGAAAACAGTAAAGGTGGACTCATCAGAGAACAATCCATGTTTCACATTGTCCACTGCCCAAGATTTGCCCTCCTTGCACCATTGAAACCGACGTTTGGCATTGGCATGAGTGACCAAAGGTTTGGCTATAGCAGCCCGGCCGTGTATATTGACCCTGTGGAGCTCCCAACAGACAGTTCTGGTGGAAACAGGAGAGTTGAGGTGCACATTTAATTCTGCCGTGATTTGGGCAGCCATGGTTTTATGTTTTTTGGATACAATCCGGGTTAGCACCCGAACATCCCTTTCAGACAGCTTCCTCTTGCGTCCACAGTTAATCCTGTTGGATGTGGTTCGTCCTTCTTGGTGGTAAGCTGACATTACCCTGGATACCGTGGCTCTTGATACATCACAAAGACTTGCTGTCTTGGTCACAGATGTGCCAGCAAGACGTGCACCAACAATTTGTCCTCGTTTGAACTCTGGTATGTCACCCATAATGTTGTGTGCATTTCAATATTTTGAGCAAAACTGTGCTCTTACCCTGCTAACTGAACCTTCACACTCTGCTCTTACTGGTGCAATGTGCAATCAATGAAGACTGGCTACCAGGCTGGTCCAATTGAGCCATGAAACCTCCCACACTAAAATTACAGGTGTTTCAGTTTCATTGTCCAACCCCTGTACTTCCCTGCTGCTTTTTTCCAAACAACTCCATATTCCAAAAGGTGCAACTTGTTGAAAAGATGTCACTCACCCTTGTTAGTTATGCTGTTTCTAATCATTTTTAAATCAGTGTACCTCAGAGTTTTTGAAAAGATGCTGATTCGTTTACCAGCATGTGTTAACTATGTGTTGCATCAGCCTTTTTAAAAAAACAACATCCTCTGCGCGTTTGGAAGCTGAGATCAGCTGCTGCATAAATGAGCAGTTTATTCACAAGCCAAACCAGTGTCATGTTGCCAGACTCTTTTTAGAGAGAAAGTGGTTTCTCCTTCAGCCCTTATTGATAAGCAAACTTAAGCCAGTAGAATCTGTGATAAGGCAGTGGATTATTTATAATTTCTGCGAGCTTTGCTTTTTTTAGAGCTGGCTACACGGATGATGATCATTTAATCAAGTGTGTTTGATTAGCAGCACCTGGCTGCTGTTTTCCCTTTCAGATGGAGTTGCAGCAGCAAGGTTGTAGTTAGTTATTCACATACAACCTTTTGTTCTCATAATTAGGAACTCCAGCTCTTTTTCATTGCTGACTTATCACTTAGTCCTCTATATATGGAACGCAACGTAACATGTGATTGATCAATTAAACGTTTTGAACACAGCTTTTTCTTTTCTTTTCTCTGTTAGTGCTGTGTTTTGGTTCAGTCTGACAGGTTCTGACAGTCGCTACTGACCCAGGTAGCCCACCAGCCTCCATCACATTTGCCAGTGTAACATCGTTTGACCACACATCGTACTGCCACTTCCTCAGGCCCAACACGCCACACAGAACCCGTCCTGTATGCAGTCCAACTCGCATGTTCAGATCCACCTCGGTTGCTTCCACCACTGACCTATACGTAGATGAAAAATATTGTACATTATGCATTACAAATTTTTTTATTTCTTCTTATGCGGGTTATGAGATTAAAGTCAAGCATCTTGAAACATTTCAGTCATCTCAGTTTTGCATCAGAGGTATATACACACACACTTCCGCTGTGGATACACTTTATCACTTAATGGGTCTCTTTATTTTCATTACTATTTAAATTGTAGATTCTCACTGAAGGCAACAAAGCTATAAATAAAAACACATGGAATTATGTAGTGAACAAAAAGCCTGAAATACTATAATAGCCACCCTTTGCTTTAATTACTGCTTTGCTCTCTGGGCATCCTCTCCATGAGCTTCATGAGGTGGTCACCTGAAATCGTTTTCCGAAGAGTCTTGAAAGAATTTCCCAGAGGTTCGTTGAGAGTGGCTTAAGGTTATAATTTTAGTCATCACTACTAAGGAATCTAAACTATAAAACATATTTAAAGATCTTTTACCATTTTGTTTGCTACATAATTTCATATGTGTTCATTCACAGTTTTGATGCCTGCAGTGAGAATCTACGTACAATGTAAATTATCATAAACATAATGAATACCATTAAATGAGAAAGGTGTTCTAAAACATTTGACCAGTAGTGTATATATCACTTTTGAAATGATGAACTGCCTAAATGTCTCAACATTGCAAGTCTTTTACAGTATAGCACCTACCAACTAAACCACCAGTAAACCTTACAAGGCTCTTCATCGACAGCTGGAGATCTGTCACTTTTACGTGACATGGAACTGAAGGATAAATTGGAGAGCAGCATAGGCTTGACAACTGGTGGCATTGAGTGTGTGTATACAGAAGGAATTTGATAGAAAAAGTGCGGTCCATGTTAAAGGAGGGTTGGCTCACGTACACATGCACACATACACACCCAAACCCACACACGCACATGCATGCACACTGTAATAGCGGGTATGCACAGCAGAAACCTGCCCCATGAGATAAAGCATTGCTGCAGCTGCATTCATCCACTCAGCAGGGAACATGATGTCAGGTGAGTGTTCACATGAGAAAACTAGGTAAAGGTGCCATTCATTTGTGTCAATATGGTTGAGAGAGAAGGTGGGCTGGTGTCTATTTCATTTGTTTTATTTCTTTGAGGTGTTCTGTATGGCTTTTCTGTAGTTTGAGTCTTTTTTTTAACAATCAGAAAGACTAAAGTCCAGAAATCTTTAATAATAATTTAATAAGAATTTCCCACATAAAGTCAAGCACTCCCTTGTAGTTCACTGTGCTTGAGTTGTTAGTCAGCTGCGTATGATGATTGAGGAAAAAGAAATCCCTGGATTGCTAAGTTAAAATAGCAAATCTTTATGCTACATGAAAACACCACATTTTTCACTTTAATGCTTTAATCCTAAGAGCACAGTTTTGCAGTGTGCATTAGTTATGTGATCAGCAGGAATAAAGCAAAGAGCAGAAGGTACAACAGTTATGAGAAAAGAACTAGGATTTTAAATATTTTGCATGTATCCATGTTTTTGACAAATTCTTCCAGTTAGAATAATATTTTGAGTGTATTTTGTAAACTTGAAGTCAGATTTAAATAATAATAACACCAAATTGTTAATAGAATAAAACCATAAACTTGTGTTCCTTGTTTTACAAGTTTTGTAATTTTAACAGCTCATTGTTTTTATTTTTATGAAACTAAACAGGCTAACAGCAAATCTAACTCAAACTTTTTAATTATGTCTTTCATGTTATTTTAACTTTTCTTTTTAATTCTATGTACAGCTGCTGACAAAAGTAGCTCCTTACTCTGATCCAGTAAATAGATTGCTTTACCACTGGAGCCAGTACGAGTACATTTCTTGCTAAAACTAGCTTATTGCAAACCTCATGTTTTTCTAAAACACTAAGGGTTTACACATATGCTCATACTAAAAACATAGCTTCCACATATTTCAGTTTTCAGACGCTAGCCAAACACTCGTACAAATTAACTCCTCTCTGAGAATATGTACAATGAATTCTTGTCTTGTTTCTTCCAGAAATCTCAGTGAAATTAGTTGGATTTCTCATATGAGAAATTGACATTAATTGAAACCATATATCTTTTAGAAATAAAATTCAAAGTCAAAAGTACAACAAATGCTTTTACTTTTGTTGAATTCATAATTGTCCCTGAAATTATACCCTCTGCGCCGCCTTGCAGGCCTGTGGGGGATGTATTTATTTTCACTGTAGGTGCATTACTTACGCGATCGTATCAATCATATCCAATCCCATCTCCACACAGCAGTGGGCATGGTCTGCCTTGGGTTGCGTTAGTCCCGACACACAATAGTAACAGTCCCCTAAAATTTTTATGCGTCTGCAGTGATTCTCCTGCAAACACATACAGAAAAGTACAGGTGAATATTTTAAACAGATATTTAGTCCACCTGTTTGGAAAGAACAATTTAGTCAAATTTGTAAGCATGAATTAGTTCATTCTTTAAGTTTAAGTGGCTTTATAACCATTGAATAGCTTATTGTTTAAAATTACAATGCTGTCAGTGAGCAAATCTGGGATCGAATTCACAAACTCTGAATTACATACATCATCTCTTTATACGGCACGTTACCAAGTTATACAGATCGGACGGCACAACTGCACTAAAAGTCCATTAATAACTGTGAGTGTCAGTTGTGGTTACATATGATTAACTTACTGTTAAGATACAATTTAATCTCTGTTTTTCAAAACGTCCCAGAGACATATTCCCAGCACAGCCTCATTACTGCATCACTAAAGCCACCTGTTTAGTATGGTTATTGACACTTCTGCTGAAATCATGATTGATGCTGAACAATTGTAATTTTCTTTCAAAAATATTAATTAATCTCTAATTATGCTCAGGAGGCATCTTGTCATCAAAGCCCATATGGCTTACTATTTCCATGAAACGTAAATTAAATTAGATGCTGTTTCTTCAAACAATCATGTAATTATATCTGCATATTTATTATTATATTTGTGTGAACAAACTTAATATGTTTTAACTAAATGACATTGTAACTGAAATATGACAACTAAATAGAAGTTGAAAATAGCTGACATTAAAATCACAAATCAGCTGTGTTTAAGCTGCAGTTCGGGCTTTTTGGTGTTTCTGAATAATTTATAGACCTTGGTTTGTAAATCATGCAAAAAAACGTTTGGACTTCTAACAGATTTTTATATGTTTGCATGGGATTCATAAGGGAGACTATAGGGACTTAATTGCTTGGTCTTAATAAGCTCTAAACCTGGATGAAAACATTGGTTAAATCAGCAGCACAGAAAGCCTGTACTTTGGACCGGTGTATTTCCATCTAAGATTAGAAGTGAAATTTAGTCTGATTCAGTGTTGATTTTCGGTGCTCATTGGTAGCTCTGTACATTGTTTTCATTTGGTTGACAATTTTTAAGTTCGATTAAATTCCAGTTTATTAAAGGAGTAATATTACACTCAGTTCACAGGATGAGTCAATAGATTATAGTTCTTGTTTCACGACAAGTAGATGAGATTTTTCAATCTTTTTTGTTCCTTTTCTTTAATCAATAAGTAAACACTTATAGCACATGAAACAAACTGATATCAACAAAAAATTCAAAATGATCAGATCATTTTAATATAAGAAGTACATTATGTTGGATGTATTACAACTGGGGCTAAAAGAAGAGAGAAAATAAACTTTTTCATACAGCTGCGTTTGTCATTGTAGCAGAAATGTACTCGTACTCGTCGTCTTCAGCTTTATCCGGGACCGGGTCGCAGGGGCAGCAGACTCAGCAGAGACACCCAGACGTCCCTCTCCCCAGACACCTCCTCCAGCTCCTCTGGGGGGAGTCCAAGGCGTTCCCAGGGCAGCTGAGAGACGTAGTCCCTCCAGCGTGTCCTGGGCCGTCCCCTGGGCCTCCTCCCGGTGGGACGTGCCTGGAACACCTCCCGAAGAAGGCGTCCAGGAGCCATCCAGTATAGATGCCCGAGCCACCTCAACTGGCTCCTCTCGATGTGGAGGAGCAGCATCTCTACTCTGAGCTCCTCCCGGATGGCCGAGCTCCTCACCCTATCTCTAAGGGAGTGCCCGGCCACCCTACGGAGGAAGCTCATTTCAGCCGCTTGTATCCAGGATCTTGTTCTTTCCGTCATGACCCAAAGTTCATGGCCACAGGTGAGGGTAGGAACGTAGACCCACCTTTAAATCGAGAGCAAAGGACCGGCACAGTGCCCCCATTACTGCAGCAGACGCACTGATCCGTCTGTCAATCTCCCGCTCCATTCTTCCCTCACTCGTGAACAAGACCCTGAGATACTTGAACTCCTTCACTTGAGGCAGGAACTCCCCTACAAGCTGCCTGAAGAGAACAAGCCACCCTTTTCCGGTCGAGAACCATGGCCTCGGACTTGGAGGAGCTGATCTTCATCCCGGCCACTTCACACTCGGCTGCGAACCGCCCCAGTGCATGCTGTAGGTCTTGGCTAGAGGGGGCCAGCAGGACCACAACACCTGCAAAAAGAAGAGACGAAATCCACTGGTCCCCAAACCAGACCCCCCTCCGGCCCTTGGCTGCGCCTAGAAATCCTGCCCGTAAAAGTTATGAACAGGACCGGTGACAAAGGGCAGCCCTGCCGGAGTCCAACATGCACCAAGAACAGGTTCGACTTAGCGCTGGCAATGAGGACCAAACTCCCGCTCCGCTCGGACAGAGACCGGATGGCCCCTAATAAAGGGCCCCCGACTCCATACTCCTGGAGCACCCCCAACAGGGCATCACGAGGGACACAGAATGCTTTCTCCAGGTCCACAAAACACATGTGGACCGGTTGGGCAAATTCCCGTGAACCCTCGAGTACCCTGTAGATGGTATAGAGCTGGTCCAAAGTTCCACGGCCGGGACGAAAACCACACTGCTCCTCCTGAAGCCGAGGTTTGACTATCGGCCGAACCCCCCCTCCAATACCCTGGCGTAGGCCTTACCAGGGAGGCTGAGGAGTGTGATCCGCCTGTAGTTGGAAAACACCCTCTGGTCACCCTTCTTATGAAGGGGGACCACCACCCCAGTCTGCCAGTTAATTATCAAGCAATCCTTGATAATTAACACAATTATCAAGGATTGGTTTCTAGATTTTTTTTAAAGGCATTGCTTTTGGACTTTTATAAGTCCTATTAATAAAATTAAGAATCCCGAATATTTTATTTTCAAATTTAGAGTAAAATTTAGAGTTTGAAGAATCACAAATTGCATTTTAAGGGATCTGTAATTCTATCAGAATACATGAGTCACTTTAAGTACTCTAGTTGTCAAGCAGGACTCAAAGATGGTGCTGATGCTAGAAAAAGCAGAGAAATAGAGCGTATTTTTGTTTTAACAAAGTTTAAAACATTTTCCAAGATCCCAAATAGTGTGATAATAAATCTCTGTTCACTATTGAAGTATCTAGTTTAGATTGATTACTTTAAGTGTTTCAGATTTTGCACTGCAGAAGATCAACCAAATTCCAGATTCCAGGTTTGAAAAATATTTGAGATTTTAATCTATGAACCGTAATCTGCAAATCAGGGATGGTAATTTCTCCATCACTAGCTAGCAACATTAAATTATAATATTTTCTTTCTTTTCTTCATTTCTGTCTGCTTTTTTTCCTACTTGAAATCCAAAATGGTGCCATAAAAACATTTCACAAGTAGTGGTTACTTTGATGCTAATTTAGCCAAACAAAGCTATACTAACTGCAACTAAATATTTGAGAGGTCCCCAACCTTTCAGTTTCCGACTCACAAAACAAGATTATAGGTGACTTGTGATTCTGATTATCAATTGAGTATCCCAGCATTACCACCAAATAAATTAAACAAAAGCATGATCACAACACAAACTGCATCAGCAGCCAATATAGGCCTATAGCTTTTTTCTTACTGTTTTTTTTTATATCTTCTAACATTTGCAGCCTGCATTTGCTGCACCATTTTAAATTCTATCGCAATACCCCACATTTGTCAATTTTCTACCACAGGTCGGGTTCTATTCCCAGTTTTGGTAGCCAATACTCTAAAAGAGAACTATTAGGAAAATTTTGTATAAAAAATCCTGTTTCATCCCAACAAATTCCTAAAAATTTGATTCACATCAAAACTTGATGTTTCAAAATTGTTTCACTTGGAAACTGACAAAGTTCAGTCGAAATTAATGAAAACTTCTTAAGGAAACTTTAAACAAATTGTGACTGTTTCTTCATTGGTCAGATAAATCTTCAATATTAACTCCAGCCACCTGACACATGACTGACGCAGTCTGCGAGCTGCAGCTCCGTCCCTGATCATGTAAATTAGAAATGTTGCTTGTGAAACCATTTGTGCGTTTGTTGTTGGGACCAACTCTAATTGCTACGACATGCTCTTGAAGTAGAATCCCGCCCACACGTTCCCCAGACAGATCCTTCTATTTGTCACAGTGCACATTGTGCACAGAGCTGTTGAAGTCGGAACACGCACAAAAATAAACTCACACCTTAGCAGCACATTACCAGTCAAGAAAACACAAACACCTGTATCCTTACATGTGAACACCCTGTACTACACTGTACTTCAATTTGGTTTCATGCACAGGGTTTCCTTTTGGCAACTGTATCACTCAGTTTTCAGACATAATGATGGCAAACCCTGCAAAGCTTCCCCTGCAGGCAGCTTGTGAGTGACAAACACATACGTGCATACAAACACCCACATGCAAGATATAGGGAGGATTCATGACAACTGCAGGGTGAGAGGCAGAGATGGGAAGAGAGAAGATGGGGTCTTCTGGTTTTCTGCTCACGGAAGCAGAAAGATACTGGCGTGGGAGGATATGAGAATTCAGAGCGTGGATGATTATCCCTGCCCAGGGAACAGAAATCTGTGTTTGTGTGTGCATGTTTATGTATCTGTGTGAGAAGAAATGAGAAAAGAATTGTCAACTGACAGAAAAATATGTCTCAGGAGAACAGCATCATTGTTTGCTTTCAGGGTAAAATCTGAGAGTTTAAACCAGCTGATGTAGAGGCTGGGCTGATGCACACCTGTCCGTCACCTGTCACCTGGTTGAAGATTTTGTTTAGGTTTGTATCAGTGATGGTTAAGTTTAGTTTAAGCCCTTAGGGAATAAATGTGTCGTGTAGCATACAACACTCAGGCTCAGCAGCTGTGACAGAGCTGGTTTCAAAGCAAATGTCTCTCTGGTTAACGTGACAGAGTATAAATCTCAATTAGAATGCAGCTGCTGCACACATGGGCGCAATATATCCTCATCACAAGATGTCCATAAAATGAGTTTGCAAAGCATTAGAGCAGTGATAGTGAATCACATATCACCTTATATCTGCTCTTTTTGGCCCCTCAGTCGATTTCCCTACATTAATCCCTGACTGATTGCAGCAGAAGAGAATTAACTCAATGGGGATTATCCTACTGATCATGTGACTCTGTGCATGTGCATGCGTGTTATAAAACAAGAGTAAACTGTCTGATGAGATGTTCTGGTGTTGTGGCAGGAGAGGTCACCCATGTGGCACACTGAGGGGTGAGGGGAAAGTGAGGGAAAAAGAAAACAAGTAATGCATTTATAGATTTAATAAAGAGGAACCAGAAATACACTGAAATAAAAATTAAATGATGGAAATGAAATTGGTAGAAAGTCCTAGAGTTGGAAAGTAGAGTAGCTTAAGGCTTTTGTTTTAGTTAACATATATTTTTTAGTATAAAGCTGTGATTTGATTCTCAAGCATAGGTAATTTCTCAAGCCAGGTCTGCCGTCATTATTAACAGAGGTGACTTTTTATTTATTTTTAATGCCACTTCCGATACACGACTTTTAGCCCTGTTTAATAAGTAGTAGCAGAAGAAAAGTCATCCTGTTCAACAGGTTGCTTTACTGCTCATGACAACAAGATGAGAATGGAGCACCCACAGAAAGAAGTAGCCGATGTTGAATTTCATACCCGTAGAGTTTGTTTTTCTTTTTATTCTTGTGTAACCTTCTGCATCTGCCATATGCCTGTAAACAGTTTTTTGCTGTGTTTAGTTTGTGCTATTTCCTTCCAGAGACTCTCCAATGGTCTGACAGTGAAAATTATGTCCGGGTTCAAAGCAGCAACATGTCATTGATCAGGCTATATAGATTTGACTAAGGTTGAGGTGGTTCAATACATTTTAGCATAGCTGTGCAGTATAATGAAGCAAGCAGGTTGTAGCTACAACATGCCAGACGACCTGTTTACATCTATGAATTACACTCACTGCCATAACTCTCTTAAAAAGAAGGGTCTGCTTTTAGGGAAATAATCCTGCTGCACAGGAGGAATGACAGTGGATGAAGCGTGATCACAAGGGGTACGTTCTTGTTACAAATTTTTGTAACAGATTAAACAAATCTGACCACAACAGATTTAATGAGGGTATTTAAAGCAACACCATTGTAATTTTGGGATACCTCTGCATACCTTATTACTGTATTAATGTCCAACCCTTTTCCAGTTGGAAGTCTAAAATCCACTGGGATTTGCTAATTGTTGGGCTAAGTCAGGGGTCGGCAATCCGCGGCTCCAGAGCCGTATGCAGCTCTCCAGCCTTCTTTTTGTGGGTTAGGGTTCCTTTTCCCTCACTGCCCAAAAAGCTTACCTGTGTGCTTGATAAGTAGTGAGAAATTAGCAAACAATAAAAAAATTTAACATTAAAGGACATTTTCAAAGCACGCACTCGGCATTAGTACCCATTAGTACGGAAAAAGTACCCAACTGAAGATGAGCGAAAGAGAGTTATTTCTGAACTACTTTGGAAAGAGCAAACATACTTTCAAGAATTGGATCAACTCTCCAAACTCAACTACAGCTGCTAGTTTCCATGAGATCGTAAGGAGGCGGAAGCCGTTCACAGACGGAGGATACATGAAGGTGATATTAAACATGAGGATATTATTTGTCATAATAAAGTATCTCAGAACCTTTATCTAGTAATTGCTGTTTGCATGTGAATTTAAGCTGTTATATTGAATTGTAATGTAAGTGCTTTAAATTCGAAACCCTATTGCATCTATGTTTGAGACTCTTATTTTGAAGGAAGAATTGAAGTGGTTCTTAAGTTGCCTCCACCTTGTTAAAATTGTTTGTCTAGTACCATTTTGAGTACCTGGTAAAAAAAATGGCAATGACAGACAACATACAAACAATCTGTAAGAACTGTAAAAATACTGCAACTGGCTAACCAGTAGTCAGTATCAACGCTAAAGTTAGCATCTTCTTTGGAGCTTCCTAGCTGCAGTAAACTACTACTGATACTACTGCATTAAACTGCTACTAAACTAAACTACTTCATTTTATAACAACAAAAGCAAACCAACATAAAGATTTTTTTCGTATCATTTCATAAAGGAATAGTGTCAAGACTTGCTTTAGGATAGTAGTAACCGGTAATAGACTGGCAACCTGTCTGGAGAGTAATCCGCTTCCTGCCATATCACAGCAAGGATAGATTCCAGCCTGTGGCTACAACCAAGACAAAGCCTCTTTAGAAAATATGTGGATGGATGCTACCAGTTGAGAAGGTGTTTCATGTGAGGTTTTCATATACTTAAGTCGATTAATGTTCTCCGAGTTGACCGAAACAGGAATGTGTGTGCCTGTGTGTGGCTCATGCAGAATTAATATGATTATAGTGGTCTGCCAGCAGATAACCTATCTCTCACCTAATCTTCTTTCCTGGAGAACAACGCTGCATAGGCTTACTAGTGCACAGTACGTGCTACCGTGCACATTAACAGTGGTCTCAGTTGTGCCTTATCACACAAATACATGTCCACAGACTCACACTTAAACAATCCGCCTCCTCAGCCCTCATCTCTGTTTAAAAATCAGCCCTCTCTTCTCCACTTTTTGACCTTCTTCTTCCTCCTCCTCAGTGTCAGTCAAGCCTCTCCAGCCTTACTTTCACAAATTGGATCAATACATATAGGGCTTGGTATAATAACTGAATTCCAGGACTCAATAATACATTCAGTTTCTTGGAGATGAACAGCTCAATGAAACTCAAACACACTAGCTGCTTCCATGTCTGTATGCATGTCATATTACCCATCTCAACTACATTGGTTCTTAGCTCAGATATCCAAGTTAATTTTATGATGTTCAAGCCAAACTATTCATGAAGCAGAAGACCACATTTTTCTTCCAAACACTATGTACCTGGAACAGCACTGTAATATCAAAAGGTGGAGAGTACACACACCTAACAGTTCAGTGAATTACTTCACATGAAAGCATCATCTGCAAGAGCAAGACGGGACTTAATATAAAACTGTAGCTGTATGTGTCAAGTCAGGTATGTCTTTTGAAACAAATAATAAAACTACGCACACTTCAGATGGCATGTTGTCAGAACGATGTAGTACCTTTTTAACCTAAATCTTTTTTTTCTTTTTTTTTCAAAAATATACAGAGTACATAAGAAGTACTAATAACTTAGTACGAAATATGAAGAACCTTCAAAATAATTTTCAGGATTTTTTTTCATATGAAAATCTGAAACATGCTGTGGATATGAACTCAACCCCTTTTATTTTGATAGCATTAAATAAAAACTATTTAATCCACTAGCTTTAAAAGTAACCTGTTTGTAATCTAATCTGTATAAATACAGATGTTTTGATGAAAGGTAAGAGACCACCTGCCTTTTTTAAGTAAAGTTTTAGAGAAGCTTGTTCTTAACCAAGTAAACTATCATTTAAACTCTAACAGCAGTCCAGTTAATTAGCAGTCTGGGTTTAGATTTAATCATAGCACAGGGCCTGCACTACTAAAGGTTTTAAATTATCTTGGATACAATACAGACTAGAACAAACCTGTTCTAATTAGACTTTAGTGCTTCTTTTAATACTGTTGACCACGCTACTCTACTAAACAAACTCAGACACACTGGACGTCCTGGAATTGTCAGCTCACATCTTAGCAATCGAAAATAATTTGTAAATATCTGAAATTGTTCAACTGAATGTTATGTTCTAAACCTGGGTGTTCCACAAGGCTCAATTTTTGGTTCCAGTGTTTTTTTTTTTGTTTTTTTTTGTTGATATGCCACTGTAAAATGGTGTCATCAAAGGACATGGCATTAATTTTCAATAGCTACACTGATGCCATACAGCTATATTATTATATATTGTATATTGTTGTGTCTTTTGATGAAATAATAAATAATAATTATTGCAGTTTAAGTAATTTATAATCTTGGCAAGTACTATGTTTTTGAGAGTATTGCTTTTTCACAGTTTCACAATGTTGAAGAGCCGTGTCAACCATGACAGCCCCACAATATTCAGAGATTTGAGGTACTCAGGGCGGATCTCATCCACCCCCGAAGCCTTGCCACCGCGGAGCTTTTTAACCACCTCGGTGACTTCAGCCTAGGTGATGAAAGAGTCCAACCCCGAGTCCCCAGACTCTGTTTCCACCAGGGAATGCGTGATGGCAGGATTGAGGAGATCCTCGAAGTACTCCTTCCACTGCCCGACCCCCAGTCGAGGTCAGCAGCCTCCCACCCCCACTATAAACAGTGTTGGCGAAGCACTGCTTCTCCCTCCTGAGGCGCCGGACAGTTTGCCAGAATCGCTTCGAGGCCAACCGGCAACCGGTAGTCCTTCTCCATGGTGTCCACCACCGGGTTCTGGGATTGCCGCCGCGACAGGCACCGCAGACCTTACGGCCGCAGCTGCGGGCAGCAGCCTCGACAATAGATGCGGAGAACATGGTCCACTCGGATTCTATGTCTCCAACATCCCCCGGAATCTGGCCAAAGCTCTCTCGGAAGTGGGAGTTGAATACATCCCTGGCCGAGGGCTCCACCAGGCGTTCCCAGCAGACCCTCACTATGCGCTTGGGCCTGCCAAGTCTGTCCGGCTTTCTCCTCCTCCAGCGGATCCAACTCACCACCAGGTGGTGATCAGTGGACAGCTCAGCCCCTCTCTTCAACCAAGTGTCCAAAACATGCGGCCGAAGGTCTGATGATATGACGACAAAGTCGATCATTGACCTCCTGCCTAGGGTGTCCTGGTGCTAAGTGCACTGGTGGACACCCTTATGTTTGAGCTGTGCGTGGAGGTGAGCCCGACTATTTCTAGTCGATATCTCTCGACCTCCCGCTCAAGCTCAGGCTCCTTCCCCCCCAGCGAGGTAACATTCCACGTCCCTAGAGCCAGCCTAAGCATCCGGGGATCGGGCCGCTTAGGTCTCCACCTTCGTCCACCACCCAATCCTCTTTGCACTGGTCCCTCAAGGTTCCCCCTGCAGGTGGCGGGCCCAATGGGGGGTGGCCTCATGTCTCTCGTTCGGGCTTGGCCCGGCCAGGTCCCGCGAGGAGAACCCGGCCACCAGGCGCTCTCCTGCGAGTCCCGACCACAGGCCTGGCTACGCCGTACCGGGCGACGTCACGTGCCTTGATATTCTAGTCCTCATGAAGGATTCTTGAACTGCTCTTTGTCTGAACCATCACCTAGAGCCTGTTTGCCATAGGAGACCCTACCAGGGGCATTTAAGCCCCAAACATATCCTCTAGGATCATTTGAGCACTCAAACCCCTCCACCACTTTAAGGTGGCAGTTCAAGGAGGGGTTGGCAGTTCAAGGAGGGGTTTGTTTTTCCTTAGTTTGATCATTTTAATGTGTGTGTCTCAAGTGGTTTTGCGTCTGTCCTTCTGTAGTATTTTTGTGATACACTTGGCTGTATGAAAAGTTTGCAAAAGTAGTTGAAAACAGTTTTTTTTCCCACCTAAGTTACAAATACCAATAGATGCTGGTCTATCAAAATCCCATTATAAAACATTATGTTTGTGGTGGTAACGTGGTAAAATTGCAAAAATTCAAAAAGTATGAAAACTTAAATTACCTTCATATCACATCAGTTTTAATGCCTTATGACTTACTTATGTAGTATCGGATTTTGACTCAATGTCTGTGAATGCCTAGTATCAGGTAGGCGAAAACTTGTTCAGGACACTTATACAGTAATTCCATTATCATTGTCATTTGAAGTCAAACGGTTTATGTGTGTAGAATTAGGAAAACTTACCGTTGCCAGTTCATCAAACTTCCCAAAGAGTTCATTGAGCAGCTTGACCAGTTCCTGAGCAGTGCACTGAGAAGCCAAGCTGGTGAATCCTACAATGTCTGCAAACAGGATGCTGAAGGGAAAAAACAAGAAGCCATTTTAATGTGCTGTGAAGAACTGATTGTTTCTCTCCTGTTGTTTCAACCTAATTAATGTACCTTCTATTTTATTACAAAAAAATGACCAAACAGATGCAGTTAGTGGACTGTGCTATGGTGCTGTGTTTTCCCCTCCTTGGAGCTAAACACACAGATCACTCTGAAGGAATAGTAATTGGCTAACAGTGATCAGCAATGAAGCATACAGCAAGTACTATAATGCAATCCCTGATAAGTGGAGGTGTCTCTTAGTCCAGACACTAAAACAATTACGGAGCTGAAGTGCCTGCTGCTGGCAAAGTAGTGCATGAGGAAGGTGTTGAAAACCACTTAGCCCCTCATTCATTTGCTCAGAGGCAGCCCAGATGGGGAGC
>JAHHUM010001381.1:0-53025 GCA_036173005.1 Crenichthys baileyi | reverse complement strand
CCTTCAATTAAAGATTTTTCGAAAGATTTTTTTTAAATCATTTTTGGGTGAGCCCACTAAAACTGTTTAAAATGCAAATATACCGAAAATTGGACACAGAGCGCATTTGATTAAAAGCCGCATCCCTCTAATTTTAGAAAGAAACCAATTTTGTATTTTACGGCCGCCCCGGATGTTAAGCGCGGGTGTCCCAGTTGTAAATGTTTTACACGAAAGATATTACACGTGGGGAAATTTTTACTTAACCGTAGGGTAATAAAAAACAAAATGCATATTGAAAAAATGCTTTTTTTTCTCGAACAGGCCCGTAACCGGGGCTACCCTTTAATATACGTATTTATCAAAAACAAACAATTTCGTTGGTTATGCTTTTTTTACTAACGGTGCAGAACAACATTCCCAATTCCCCCAAAACTGAATATACACTGCCGCCCGGGGTAAAAGGTTTAATTGGGACATCTTTTCACTAAAAACTCAAAGTTTTTGGTGTGAATAACACCCAGGATCTCGTCACTCACTCAGCCTCTTCGGACCCCCTCAGGGCGCACCCGGGTCCCCTTAATCACGAGCTGTCCAGCCTTTCGAAACCCGTTGGTGATTTTCCATGTTGATGAGGGTGAAGATAAATGTCGGATTTACAATACCGGTAACTGAATTGTGAAAGTGCTCTTGATTTATTGCACAATTTCATTGGACCTGTTTGAACTACTGTTACCAGGCAAAATGTTTTTGCGGCATGAAAAAAAACATGCATTAGCTGCACCGTAGTGTAGGCCGCAGTGTTCAAAGTGTTTGAAAAAAGTAGCGGTTTATAATCCGGAGTTTACGGTAATTCTTGTCTTTTTCTATTAGAAAACAATCTTTTTGAACCATTATCTCTGATTATTTTTGTCAGACTAAATGCTTCATCTGTGGCATTGGGAACGACTACTTTGATCGAACACCACATGGGTTTGAAACTCACACCCTACAAGAGCACAACCTGGCCAACTACCTGTAAGTGCTGCTACAGACAGTACAGTTTTGGGGTATTTCCGGTATAAAGTATGAATATATACTCTCCTCCTTTGTGCAGGTTCTTCTTGATGTACCTGATCAACAAGGATGAGACTGAACACACCGGTCAGGTATGTGAAAACACAAATCTGGTTGTTGTCTAATGGCTGCCTCTGCACAATAAGACGACAAAGGATGGACAGGAAGCACACCCATTTCAGTAGGCTTTACTTATGCAACATTTCAACCCACTTGAAATGTTGCAGCGGAATGAAGCAATGCGTGGGTTTGCGTTGACAATTTTGGTCCACCTGAGGTTTAAGTTGTTTTTGATGTACATTATCTAAAACTTCAGAAAATAATTTTAATAGGGTGGTTTAATCAGTCATATCTTACCATGTACAGTGCCTTGCAAAAGTATTCATACCAGCAGAACCTTTGCAGTTTGACAACAAATGTATGCCACATTTTTTGGTAAAAAAAATATTTAATTTTCCTTTTACATCACTTTCATCTATTAGAAACAATGTGAAAAAGTTTAAGGGATATGAATACTTTGCAAGGTGTCTCATCATCTGGCAGCTTTCCTGCAGAAAGCTTGATTTTTTTTTTTTTTGGATTGGTTGGGTCAAAGAACTCCTAAATTCATGTCACGTCCTCTTGCAGGAGTCGTATGTGTGGAAGATGTACCAGGAGAGATGCTGGGACTTCTTCCCTACAGGAGACTGCTTCCGTAAGCAATATGAGGACCTGTTGGGTTAGGAGAGGGCGGCCACAGCTGGCACCTCCCCCACACCCCTCCCTAGTCGATGTCACCCTGTTAACAGAACCTGAACACATCTTGAATTCTACTGATGATTGGACACTCTGGATTTGTGCATCAAGTTCCTTTTACTTCCTGCAGCGACACATCATTTATGCAGACTCTTCCTTTGATTCTGAATCACATTAACTTGCTTAAACCCAACTACTTAAACACGTTAAGGGTTGCAGCATGACGACTGAATGTCTGTATATGCACAATTTGTCAGGACCCTTGTGTCACTACAAACCTGAGTGGATGTTTGCTCCTGGAATTGATCAAAGCTGGCTCAAGTATGTCATGAAATGAATATGGTTCCTTTGGGACCAGCGATGAGACTGTTTAGGTGTTAATCAAGTGCCAATGTGCCTTTGGAAAAAAAACTATGCAAAACCACTAATCTTTGTTCCTCTTAACACAATCAGTGCTCTAGTTCTGGTCTTAATCACAAGCAGATTTACATTGGTTTTTTGGCTTTTAAATTAACAAAAAAAAAATACATTTGTTGTATAAAATGTAGACATTTCTTGTGTAAATGTTGCTTAGTTTGGTGGTGTCCTGCCCACCTTGCACCTCTTTCCACATTAGAAGAACCCCACAACAGAGGAGAATAATAAAACTTGGTTATGGGCTAAACAGTTAACTGCTACTTTATGGCCATTTGTACGTATGTAGTAGCTTCAGAAGATTTGATTTCTTTTGATGAAGGGAGGAAAATAATAAACTGATGCAATACAATATGTTGTGTCATCTGCAGACTGTTTCACAGAGCCTTCTCCCCTAAATGTACAGTCCTGAACACACATTTTATCAAAGGTTTGGACACACTGTCCTCTCTCTACACTCTCAGACGGAAGCACACCGTTTGTCTCCAGCCAAGTAGACCACTGGTCGAAAGAAACACCAGTATTCAACACATTTCTATAAACTTTACAACATCCTTTCAAGCAGACTGTTCCATTGGAGTCCAGTTTTACTTTCGTCATCACCTTCTTCGTGGTCAGGAGATCATGCTGTCCAGCCAGTCCTCCAGATCCTCCTCAGTCATCAGCTTGTTGACGGGGACAGACTTTGGAGAGGTAACAATCTCATCTGTAGCTGCTTCTTCAGCCACCTCTGGTACCACCTCCTTTACTTCTTCAAACCCTTGAAAAGAGCACAGAAGTAGTAGTATTGAATCTCACACAATGACAATATTTAGGCCAGCCCTCCCAATGACATTTGACACTGTAGTAGCAGTACCAATAGTTTGTCCTAGCTGTATTCTCTAAAGGATAGTCTTATAGTGTTCTGATGGGTCACATCAGCACAAATCTTATTAGTTTCTTAAGACATTGCTGATAATTCTGATAATATGTAAAGCAATAGGCTAGTGTTAGCCTGCTTACTCTCTGTTTTGATATTAGGATATCAGAAGTTTAGTTAAACTCCCACATCGATCATTAGGACATCTCTAGTAGCAACATGTCTTTAGTATAAAATCAAGGCTGAAAGAAGACAGTCTTAGGACCATTTAATGCTCATCAGTAAATATTTAAATGATGAAATATGAGCACCACTTTCTTCAACCACCTCCATTCTCTTAAATTTGGCGGAAATCATCTAAAAAATGTATGTCATCAACCTGCAGAACAACTGATAATTCTACTTGCCTTTCTCTGGAGAACCTCTCTCCTCAACTGGACCACCGGTCGGCTGGTGTCCTGCATCATCTGAAGCAGGTTTCTGTAAGCCAAGCAGCTGATCTAACTCTTCATCATCCTCCATAGGTTTAACTGCTACAGAAGAGACATGCGAGTCTAAGCCCACACCTCGAGTCACGGGGTGGTTCTGATTTGTGCCAAGGCATTTAAAGCCAGCCGACGAAGGAGAGAACTTCTCTGTTTTGGAGACCTTCTGTTTAGGAGTGAGGGTCACAGCTGGCAGCTCTACTGGTGTCAAGGTCTGAAACACAAAGAAAAGACTTGTTGGTGTCAAAGATCTGAAGAGTAAAACATTATGTAAGAATTCTTCAAAAATAAAGCGGTGTACTGATCAGTGTAACTCCAAGGCAGTTTTTTACCTTTCTAAAATTACAGCCATGTGAGAAGCAAGTAAACTTTATTAGCTAGTTCCCATTCAGCACAAGGCAAACTCAGACATCACATGACATATTACACCATGTTCTTTACTTCTAAAATGCAGTATTCGCCAATACTGCTTGAATATTTATTAAGAAGGCAGGAAGCAACCAGTGGGTGCTGAAACTGATCACTACAAAAGCGAGGTCTGACGTAAAATAGGAAACAATCATTAAAGCTGAACTACAGCTCAGACTTTTCGGGGAAAGTTTAATTAAACAGAGTTCATAATACGATTAGAAAGAATCAAAAAGTAACACTAGTTAGACAAGTTACTAAAATTAGCATCCTGTTTCTAAGACAAATTGATACCACAGCTTAGCTTTACAAAATAAAGATATCTGGCCATTATACACTGTGCAAAGTTCGAAGGGGAAACCAAACATGAGCATGGCAGTAAAGGTGTCTAGCACACTGCTGGAGGTATCTACCCGCGTACCTTGCAGTTTTAGAGTCCAAGTTCAATTTAAAATACAATAGGTAAAGAACAAAATCACGATGTTGCAATGATCCAGTCGAGTTTAAGGCCTCAACCTAATTGTAAACACTGTAATGAGACTTATGGCCCCCTGGCTCTACTTAGGCCAGCCCCACTACCTGGTACTGGCTTTCTTAAAACCTGCTTGTCAGACTCAGCAGGACTGAGTGAAGTTACACTTTGGCTTAACTTGCACTTTAGCTGCTGCTCAAAGTGGAATCCCTAGAAGGCGGTTTCATTATTTTACGCACAAAACCAACATTGGAGGTCACTAAACAGAATAAACACTTAACTGATGTAGCGTAGTGCATAATTGTCTCCACCTAACTCCACCTCTCCAGCACCTCTACACCAATAAAAAGAAAGGAAAACCGAACTAAACATTAAGGGTTAATAGTGGCTGATGGCTGAAGGCGGGGCTTCAAGCCATAACTCTAGCCATCAATGTGTCAATGGGAACAACAGGTTTAATGTGGAGTACAGCCGTGTGGTGTTGGAACCCTGAATGGAAAAGAGGCATTACACTACAAGGGTAGATGTTCATTTAAAACCATATTTTATATTCTTGAAATTTTAAAGGAATCCAAGAGTCCTATGAAAAAAAAAAACATACTTCAATAACTTTTTAAATTTTAAAAGTATTGTGTTTTGTAATCAATCCCTTATTTCTCATTCTGGGAAATGTACCAAAGCAAATTTGTATAACCACATTTTCTCTTTCACCACAACTAACCACTCCATGCTTCATTTCATTTTCATCTGAGACACCAAGAGACAAGCAAAGGTCATACCTGAACCAGCTCAGCTTCTAGATTCAGTCTTTGATGAAGAGGCACTTGTTGGAGACTCTGGGCGAGGGCTGGGAGGTCCAAACACACCACCGACATCTGAAGATATAAAAAAGAAAAAGAAAAAGACAACAACCTGAAAGCGGGTAGGAGGTGATGTGAGTCACATTGAACTCAACGGAAAATGCATCAGGAATAAAAATTAACAGGGATCACAAAGATCTAAAGCAGCTACAGATCAGAAATCACAGCATACTCCAACTGTCGCACAAATGTCTAAAATCAGGTGAATAAACGACATGCTTAAAGCTTTGACTTCAAACTACACTCACCGGCCACTTTATTAGGTACACCTTGCTAGTACAAGGTTGGACCCCCTTTTGCCTTCAGAACTGCCTTAATCCTTTGTGGCAAAGATTCAACAAGGTACTGGAAACATTCCTCAGAGTTTGGTCCATATTGACATGATAGCATCACACAGATGCTGCAGATTTCTCACCGGGTACTCTGGCTTCCGCCCACAGTTCAAAAACATGACTGTTAGGTTAATTGATCTCTCTAAATAGCCCTTAGGTGTGAATGAGTGTGTGCATGGTTGTCTGTCCTGTATGTCTCTGTGTTGCCCTGCGATGGATTGGCGACCTGTCCAGGGTGTACCCTGCCTCTCACCCATAGACTGCTTGAGATAGGCACCAGCTCACCCGTGACACACTATGTAATAAGCTGTATAGAAGATGAATGAATGTATGTGTTTTTTCTCAAGTATACACAAAAGAAGTACAACAAGCTGATATTAGACGGGCTATCACTAGTAGGCTAGTAGCCAGTCTGCACCAACAGCATTACCTTTACATGTGTGATGAGTGATGATCCTTTAGTTTCCACACCATGACTATTTGGGTTGATAGCAACTGGAAATTATTTTCATACAGCTGAATTTGTATTTTTTGTAAGCAAGATTAAAGTGTAGGAACTTTATTTCAGCCAGCTGATTGGCAGTATGAGGCAACAGGTGTGGGAGGGGCAACCCTGCATTACGATATTCTCCATTGAACCAGAGGAAACTTGAGTCACTCTGTCACTTTCTCTGGCTTTGTGTTAAAAATTCTATAGACCTGAAAAGCTGAAAATGAGGAAAGTTTTTGTTCTCTTGCATCACTGAAGGTTCAAGTGTATCCAAAACAATAAAAGACTGGCTTCACCCGAAGAAAATAAAAGTTTGGGAGTTACAAAGCCAGAGTCCAGAACTAAATTCAGCATGCTTCTGAGACTGGCTGCAAGTCCATGTAGCTTTTCACTAAAACTGGTGTGGATTGATCTCTGCACTCAACCATAAAGAAACAGTTTGTTTTTCAGCTACTAGATTACTTCTGAGAGCTTATCAAAATTTACATCATGGTAAATGTAACTTCAACTGGTGAGATCCAGAAATGATTTAATCAAAGTCAAAGCAGAGTTTTACCTGACTGGCTGTGAATGGGTCCATCTCCCAGTCCTTCTCTTCTGCAAACCGGAACTGAGTGAACGAATCCCCTGGAAGACAGAGAGCAACATAAAATTCTAAGCATCTGCTTCAATTTATTTGTCACTTCAGAGGACAAAGACTTTGCTGCAAAAATATCTGAAAATGTTTTGGAAGAAAGTCAGCAGCTTTGTGTGAACTGTTGGAGAGCTACAGCAACACCAACCTTTCACAACATGAACAGCAATTACTCTAGTGTACAACACTCCACAGACACTGAGAACGTGTTATTAATAAACAGAATCAGGGTGCTAAAACTCAGCAAGCAGACAGAGGCAGATAAAAATGGGAAAACTTCTGCTGTTTGAACGAGGCACAGCAGAAGCTCGGAGTTAAATCACAACATCCAGCACAACAAGGACACAGTGTCAGGTGTGAAGCACCACTCTGCTCGCTTCGTGCATGTGGTTCTCTCCACAGCGTTGCAGAAGGATGTCACTTTGGATGGAATAAAAGGGCGCTTGTGGGTATTTTTACACAACATGATGAAAGGCTGTCTGTGTTCAAAATGGAAGCTAGAAATTCTTAAATGCAACAAAACACAGAGGTAACAGCAAGTCAATCCTTTCTTTGAGTTACAAAGAGAGGAGAAACCTTTTAACTATCAAAAGAAAACAGAACATAACTAGGACACGTCAATAAAATTACATGAGCGCTAATAAATTTGAGAATACAAAAGGACTTGGAAAAATAACTGTTTTGTTAAGGTTTATTACATCTGGAGCATCCATAATGCAACTACTGCTGCTACCATATCGAGGGCCAATAGTGCAAAAATTAAAAATAAATAAAAAAACTCAAATAAGTACATTTACCCAAACCATATGGAAAAATTGAACTAAATATCATAAATCATTTAAATTAATAATAAACATAGAAATTACAAAAAAAACAAGTTAATTATATGTTAAAATCAATATAATTTTACACTACCTAATTATCTTAAAGTCTTGTGCTGCAGCATATCATAAATGAATTTTATCTCTCAGTTTTCCCCATCAGCCAGTGGGTCGGACCACCACTGCTATATGGTGAGATGATGGGGACTTTCTGATGTGCCAGAGAGACTTTTTTTAAACAATTTAATGATGCACCACAACACAAGGATGTGTTTGATATGATCCATTTGCTCTGGGGAATTCTGCCTCCCCCTGACTGATACACCCACCACACTGAATACCGTGTATTTACATTAAGGATTGACAAAACTGTTTAGCAGAAAACATAATTAAACAAATTATAAAGAGAAATTGCCTTTTGTCAAAGTTATTCTTTGTTATTGACCTCATAAAACATTATTTTGAACTAAAGAAAGCAGACCGGATTGGTAATCCAAGCAGGTAACTATATGATAAAGCTGTTCTGAACCGTAAATTGTGTTGCTTTTCTTTAATCTAAAAAGCACATTGCGGCCGATATTTAAATCAAATATAACCATAACAACTACCCAAATATTCCTAACTCTGGAAAAAAAAGGATTAAAAGGCATTTTTATAGGAATTTTAAAAATCCCCATAATTTAGGCCAAAAGAGACTTTGCTCTAATATATAACTATGTCCCTATTAATTAGATTCCTGCTTTGTTTTTTGTGCATCAGATCTACAATTTGAACTACTTATAAACTTATCTCACTAAAACCATCATATGACCATAAAAATAATTAGCTCACATATTTTCTTTTCCAGTCTCATTAAAAGGGCACAATATTTGAATGAAATTTGCATAAGAAAACTCAAGATCAGTGGTTTCCAAACTTTTTGTACCACGAGTCAAAAATTGGAAAGTTCAAAGTCCTTAAGGGCCATAACCTTTTTTTTTCCAATTCAAAAACTAAATATTTATTTTGTGACTTCTTTTCTTTTTACCTGCACAGCAATAAATTAAACATGCAATATTTTAACAAAACACAGTAGAAAAAAAACATTATTTTAGGTCCAAACAAGAGTCTCACACGTTTGCCTTAATAAAAGAAAGGATGTTTGTGACCCTACTTACTTTGATGACCCTACTTACTTTGATGACCCTACTTACTTTGATGACCCTACTTACTTTGATGAAATAAATTTAATCAAAGATCCAATCTCTAGAAACCACACAAAGTTATTCCCAGGGCATGAATTTCCCCTGGGTTTCCCTTTGGACACCCCTGCACAAGATGAAAGGATGTGCCAGTAATCCAAGTGATGTTACTTTTCTTTTATCATTTTCTCAGAGAGTGGAATGCCCTTCTGTAGTTTTTGGAGGAAATACAGGACATAACCAGCAAACTGGTGATGCTAATATGGGAGCTCAGGTTTAATATTAATTTCCTTCCTTTGAAAGCAATGCCTGTCTTTAATTACAAACTAAAGCAGCATGATGCTGAACAAGATTTAGGTGGTGGTGAGCCTGCCATACACAGATGGGCAGTCAGTGGGAGGTTTGACGGAGGAAGCTGCAGTCGGTCGCTGCTGCTCTGTTTGCTCACAGGTTCTCTGCATTACTCAGCTTTCATCTGCAAGCATCAGCACCATCTGCAGTTGTCCTTGATATCTTTGTGAGTAAAAAGTGAATGAGGTCAACAAGCAGCAGCTACAGGAGGGCTTTGTGTCCGTCAGACCGAGTCCAGCTGTCAAACAGACAATTTATGAATAGAAGCATTATGGAGAATACAATGACCGTGACGCAGATGGATAAAAGGAGGAAATGTGAATGTCAGCTTGAAGTGAAGGCTCAGCATCAGATGCCTTTATGTTTGGCCATGAGCATGATTGATATCAGCAATAACAGTTGATTTTAACCGATCTTGGAACATAAATCCTGCCTGGGGTGGACATGAAATCGATTTTAGTCCCTGCTAGTATCTTAAGCTGATCAAATGCCAACAGCTAACAATATATAGTGAAGTGAAATATTTGACCCCATACAAGTTTCTTCCATTTTCGCCTTTTTGTCACACTTATTTCAGATCTAATAAATCATGGGTAAATAGAAAAAAACTGTTTTCAGACGACTTGATTTATTAGAAGGAAGAAAATGCTATCCAAACCATCAGGACTCTACGTGAAAATGGAACTTCTCCCTAAACCATGGCTTTCTCTTTATTTTGATATTTTTTAAAAGACATCTTATTTGGCAGTACTGCACCACCTTAGCCGCGTGTTTACGATCATTGCCACTCTGTGGAGCACTCAGAGTGCGATACCATTATAAAGCATAAATGATGATGTCATATGCATGACCTACAGACTGAAGCAATGAGTTTAATTGAATAATCAGTCAACCTTGGACAATGGCTCAACTTAAAGTCACATTTAAAAGAGAATATGTGGCTGCGGACAGCTGGCATTAATGTGCACCATATGTCTTCCTTGATTTGGAAATAAATCCAACCTTCAGCCCACACAGTCATTTTTCTTCAGCAACAGAACACCAGTAGGTTTAAGTTTCATTTCATATTCAAATATAGGTACAGACATAACAAGTTTGACAGGGCCTGAGTCATCTGATAGCAGTATTACATCAAACCTGGCTTCATTATGTAATAGATAATATAAGAGAGAGAATTAAAAAACAGCAAAGGACATTAATTTATACTGATCATGTTGTTTGATTCCAGAGCTTCACTGCTGATCACAAAAATACAAACCAAGGCCTTTAAAGTCCCCTTGTTTCATTCTGAATATATTTCTGCAAAGAAACAAAAAGAAAAGCCTGACACCATGGAAACTGGTACGATTTTTGAAAAAAGGCATCTTTAACGACACTCCTGGCCTTTATTTTTTTTATTTTTCCAAAGTAAGCAGACAGGAAGTGGATTGGAGAGAGGGGAAGACATGCAGCATAGGTCTCTGGAGTCGGGACTGGAACCCGGGATGGCTGCTTTGAGGACCGAGGTCTCTGTATATGGGTCACACGCTCTACCACTACACCACGCCCAGCACCAACATCTGTAATTCTTGATTTCAGAACACAGTGCCCTCCCCCTTCAGTCTTAAGTCCTTCTCTGTTATGCATCAACACTTGTTTCAAAGATCAGCTATAAGGCATGGCATTTCAAATTTTAGGTCATTGGGTGTTGGACCTTATAAGATTTGCAGATGGACTCCAGTTTTTTTACAGTCACCATCTTCAGCTGCAGGAATTGTAAGTTGCTTTAGATAAAAGCAAGCATGGATTAGTTACACGGCTGATGAACAAATTGTTTTTTATTATCCAAAAAGCCCATAACCTTATAAATGACATGTCTCAACCGGGTCACACTCTGTTTGAATGGTTACAGTCAGGCAGACGCTACAGATCAGTTAAAGCAAGGACAAGCAGATTCGACAAAAGTTCCTATCCAACAGGGATAGCTAAACTCAATACAGCCAGAAGGTAAAGGAGATGAGAAATGTGCAATAAGTATGAATGGGTTTGTTTTTATTTATCTTTTTTAACAAAAACAGTCATGATGGAGAAAGTGTCTCCTTCATTGACAAATTAATCAGGTTATAAAAGATGTTTGAGGTATTAAGTTTGGGAGCTCTGCAAGGTTTGTCAGTTTAACACAGAAGCACAGCACCATGCATGACCGTTAGCTGGAGATGAGGAGCTGACAGAAAAGATGTGAAGCCACCTCAAGGTTTATGTTTAAGCTGCCGAATGGAGTAAAAAAAAATTTGACTGTAACCTTTTCCTCTAAATAAAAGAGTAAAGGTTTATAGGAGAATCTGGGCCCACAGATCATTGAATATTAATTCTGAAATGCAGAGTTGATCAAACTAGCAATGTCACCATGTTAAAATTTTGTATCATGATTATTGTGAGAAATTTCATCATAGTTATCAGTATTTGCATGACATTCAAATGCAGTATTACAGGCTGAAGTTATCACACACTAAGTGAAGACAATAGAAAGCTCTTTTCCAGCATCATATCTATTATTAAAATCAGTATTTTGTACTTTAATGCGTCTTAAGTCTTTGTTGAGCCTTTTTGTGGTGTGCAATAAATTCAAAATCTGTCTGGAAATAACACACTGAAATAAAATAGCTGTGAGAAAAAGTAGTCCCTAATGGAAGCATCACATTCAAATAAATTAGTTTATAATAGAGACATGGAGTTTTTTTTTCCCCAACAAAATATTGTTTGACATCATGCCAACATACTTTAAACTCAAGTCCTACAGAAAAAAGTCCTGTGACGTCTATATTTATGTATAAAAAAAAATGTACATGTCAGAACTGGCCAAGAATGCTGCGATCGATGTATGTCTAAACGAAAGCGTTTCAAAACTAAATAAAAAATGAATGAAGATAATCTCCCTAAGTGATCAGAAGCATTAAAACTCTCTTTCACACATTTTTTTCTGGACATGAACAAATCTTGTCTAAAACTTTACTGGTTAGTCAGCGGAGGCACAGCAGATGCGTGGGTGACGGTTGAATGAAGTCCAGAACACATTTGTGCTCAGACCGCTAAAAGAAAAGTCACCATATGTGATGCAGACCATATTTAAATAAGGTCTGAGCGATCCGTCAGCTCTTCTTTCATCCATCACAGTTGGATTAATTAATGCAAATGCTGTAATTGGTTTTTCTCTTTCATTTCCTGTTTCAAGCCATGACACTGATCTTAAGTGAACGCACACTCACAGTAAGATAAACGCCACATCTCACAGTGACATCTGCATCCAAACAACAGTCATCATAGGGTTAAACAGGATTAAACATAATTCTTTACCATATCCCCATATCAGTTTATTTTTTGATACTGAGACTTTGGTTTTTAGGCAATTGCAAGATATCATGCAGCAAAAACTTCACTTCTTTTCCTCTTGTTCTTTGATCTAAATCAAACTTCCGTTTTAAAAAGATAAATTTACATCAAAGTTAAACTGCCTCGGACTTTAAAAAGCACTTCAGTCTTTCACTCTCACATTCCATCTGTTTCCGGCTCCTGCTCTTCTCTGGTTAATATCTTCCTAATACTCCTCCTCCTTCCTCTCCGTCTTTGTTCAGTCTAACACAGAGACCTGCTGATGGTGGTGAAGTGTCTCCCACCTACACCTCGGACCCCGTATCCTCCTGATGCGTGTCCATGGAAATAGCATCACATGTCAACCATCATGGGGGGCTGACAGAACCACAGCAACAGATCCCAGCCAGGATGAGAGACATGTCTGTCAAATTTCCAGAAAACATAGGGAGGAAAAGAGGAGGAGGAGACTGAGTCAACTAGATTATTTGTTCCTACTCATGCAAAAAGGTCTGAGACTAACATTTAAGGTTTTAATAGCAGAGTTTAGGAGCTACAGTTAAATATCAAATATAAAGTTTCTTTATTTTTTTAAGCAAAGCTTACATAGTTGTTTTTAGACTGTCCTAAATGTTGCACATTTAATCTATTTAACATCCTGACTGTGGATATTTTGGAGATTGGAAATATTTCTGATGTAACATGAACAAAATAAAACAAATGACTATTATACATACAGGGGTTGGACAATGAAACTGAAACACCTGTCATTGTAGTGTGGGAGGTTTCATGGCTAAATTGGACCAGCCTGGTAGCCAGTCTTCATTGATTTCACATTGCACCAATAAGAGCAGAGTGTGAAGGTTCAATTAGCAGGGTAAGAGCACAGTTTTGCAGAGCACATTTTTGCTCAAAATATTGAAATGCACACAACATTATGGGTGACATACCAGAGTTCAAAAGAGGACAAATTGTTGGTGCACGTCTTTCTGGTGCATCTGTGACCAAGACAGCAAGTCTTTGTGATGTATCAAGAGCCACAGTATCCAGGGTAATGTCAGCATACCACCAAGAAGGACGAACCACATCCAACAGGATTAACTGTGGACCCAAGAGGAAGCTGTCTGAAAGGGATGTTCGGGGTGCTAACACGGATTGTATCCAAAAACATAAAACCACGGCTGCCCAAATCACGGCAGAATTAAATGTGCACCTCAACTCTCCTGTTTCCACCAGAACTGTCCGTCGGGAGCTCTACAGGGTCAAATTACACGGCCGGGCTGCTATAGCCAAACCTTTGGTCACTCATGCCAATGCCAAACGTCGGTTTCAATGGTGCAAGGAGCGCAAATCTTGGGCTGTGGACAATGTGAAACATGTATTGTTCTCTGATGAGTCCACCTTTACTGTTTTCCCCACATCCGGGAGAGTTACGGTGTGGAGAAGCCCCAAAGAAGCGTACCACCCAGACTGTTGCATGCCCAGAGTGAAGCATGGGGGTGGATCAGTGATGGTTTGGGCTGCCATATCATGGCATTCCCTCGGCCCAATACTTGTGCTAGATGGGTGCGTCACTGCCAAGGACTACCGAACCATTCTTGAGGACCATGTGCATCCAATGGTTCAAACATTGTATCCTGAAGACGGTGCCGTGTATCAGGATGACAATGCACCAATACACACAGCAAGCCTGGTGAAAGATTGGTTTGATGAACATGAAAGTGAAGTTATATACACACATATACACACACATACACACATACACACACACACGCACACAACAGGCTGAATGTTTTTGTTTTTATTTCTACCTGCTGGCATTCTACGATGAACTAATTTGGATTAATTTAGGCTGTATGGGATTGGATCTAAAAGTAGCAAAACAAACTGCATTGGAATAGATCCTATAAACCTGGATATGAATTAAGATTCTCTCTATTGTGATTTAACAAAAGCAAATATACATTTCTACCCTTAAACTTTTCAGTAGTGCGGAAACAATTGAGTAATAAAAGGAAAACTTTCTGAAGAGTATAAGTAGATCTGGCTGAGTTTTAGATTGTGCACATTCAATAAGTGGGGTTCTTTTTTTTAATTTACACTCTGCACATCCACGGCTTCACTCGAGCAACTAATCTCTTCAGTCAAGAGTTTCGAAATGCCGAATACAGAGCGTAAATAGGATGTTGTTAGCACAGACAAATCTAGACTGCATTTAGACAGAGACCCCTTAAAAACAGTTTGACGTTTATAAAACCTTTATTCCACCTGCGAAAACACAAAAAAATGAGCATTTTGAATGCTTTTTGGTATGAAAGGCACAATATATGGACTTTTCATGATCATCACATCCCTCGTCAGAATTTTTATACAACTATTCAACAGGAATTCAACATGCTACTCAAGCTGGAGATAACAGACATCAAACACAAAAGACATGTTTCTCAAGACAGTGTTGTGTTGAATATCACACCTAATTTTGGCCCACACATTAAACCCAACAAGGTGCTGGAAAAGTGTTTATTTTATAAAATCACAGGAGGTGGGCTGCGGTAAACCTGGACCTTGTTAAAACATGTTTATTTCTGTCTCACTTGCAGTGGAAAGATGTGTATATATATTGTTTATGAGGGAAAAATAGAAAATAATAATAAATCACAGTTTGGTGTGTATCTACAAATAAAACCCTCGAACAGTGTTGAGTAAAACTGCTTTAACACAAACAGAACTACTAACGTTTTACCTTGTTTAAAAAAATAAGAATCTGAAAAGACATAAGTGGTTAGTTAAAGTAAGAAATAAATAAACTGTATATTTACCGTACTGAGCCTATATCTAGTTTTTAATAAATTGTTTTATTTCAAATGCAACAACTAAATTAATGCAATAAATTGATATTTTTAAACAATTCATTAAAACAGAAAATTCTGGGCAATCTGTATTGTGTAAAATAGAAACTGATACCATCCAGTTCTAATGTGAGCCCCTCAAAAACCCAATCTCTGTTGTGCCCCTACTTCCTATCACTGTCAGCTGCATCTAATAAAGTTGTTGTAAAATATAATTATGAAACATGCAAACTAGTGTAAACATGTTTGAGGCTTGTAGCCATTTTTAAGCAGAAATGGGAAACAGTTCCTTTTGTAATATCAGCCGTTTGGGTATCTCTCAGGGTTGTAGCGAAAGAGCTAAATACAACACAACTAATTTCATTAGGCCACCTAATGATTATCTCTCTGGATCTGTGGTGGAGAATTTTGGTTTATATTTCCTTTTGAAGCTGCTAGAGTCACAGGAAGCCCTTCCTTCTCAACCCTGCATAGCCAAAACAGCACCACCTGAGCTGTACAAATAAATGGGTCATAATTCTGCCGTGATGGCCCCATTTCCACCAAAAACTCAAGTATTTAAAGCCCCAGAATCTGTTTTAGCCAGGAAAAATAAATCCTGGGGAATTTGGGCGCCGCTATTTCCATTGCTCAGAAAGGTCCTGGTACATTTATTTCAATCAGCCTATTGACGTATGGGGAAGTTGTCACAAAATATGCAGTACACCTTCAGTCCAGCAGATGGCATTACTCCATTTACTCTCTTTAACACTAGTACTCCCAGAATTCTAACACTACTAGAACTCCCAAGCCCGTCAATTTGGCGGTGATGACGTCATCGCATTAACGCTATAAAAGTTTGGTTTTGACAAGAATTAATAATAGTATTTGATCAAAACCTATTATGTTTTATTATTATTTATAAATAGTACTGAAAAATAATACAGAGTAGTGGGTACATTTTAAAAAAAAAGCTTTACTAATCTGACCAAAAGCTGGACAGCTCCATGTTACACTCCCCTTTCACTTTGCGGACATAGACTAGTGCTAAAAATGCCTTCAGCTCATCCACACTCATGTCCAAGGAGGAATCATCTCCTAAAACTCTGCGGGCCTCAGCCACACTGCAGCCGTGAACGTGGATGAGCATTTCGGCGTCCACCAAGCAGAGGAACGCGGTCTGGGCATCTTGGATCTGGCGCTCTGTCAACACGTTCTGGCTCTGACGCCTCCCTCTACTTTCTTCCTCCCCTACCACTGTCCACACAGCGCCATCCTTTCCTATTTCCTCCTCCTTCCCAGGTGTGCGCTCGTCTTGCGATGAAAACGCTGTAAAGCGCAGAATAGATTGTTGTTACTAGGCTACTATATCTATGACCTAAGCTGGATTGCTGGGTTTATAGCTGGGCACTGGGGACCTGGCATGTCTCCCTGTCTCTGAACATGCACTGATTGTGGCACTGTTGCTATAGTTTATATATTATTAGATCACTAATCTGTAAACTATAGCCTGAAATGATAAAATCGTTACATAGGCTGGACTTTTACGACCTTGAAATAATGCGTCACAACCTCCTGCTAATTGGACGACTCGTGTTTTTTTAGCCGGGGGAGGCTCACTCTCTGACCCGCTGTCACTGGAACTGAATACTGACCAAGAGCCGTGAGAATTTTTTCAGTAAAGTAGAAGACTAGACAGAGGAGTAGGGAATGGCAGGACACGAGGGTGAAGAGGATCACTGGGAGCTTTTGGGAAACTGCATCCAAACCTGGAACTGTGGTCTTTATTCCAGCAGAGTTGTCTGCATAACACTATGAAAAATTCAAAATATAAAAAAAAAGTTTACACTACACTAAGTTAGGTTTACATGAAAAGGTAGTCTTAGGGAAATCTGTATTTTCTATGTAAAAGGAAACGTGAAAGAGCTCAGTTTGATCGTTTTTTTCTTACAGAACTGTGGCAAAAGTGTTAATAATCAATTCCTAGATTAACATAAAATGTGAAACATTTCCGGCAAAAAATATTCTGTTTTAAATTCTGACCAGCCTGTAAGCTGAATTCCCAGCTTCGAAACATTTCAAAGTAGGCTCATTCTTGATGAACTGACTGCACAGATGACGTTTTGAGGTCCACTTTCTCCCTTAATGACATATTAAAACTACATTTTGTAACAAATTAATGGTATAAAACCAATAGATTTGTACACTCATCTCAGCCGTTACCGCTGCTGGTGGTGCGATGCCTTGCGGCACAAAACCCCAACCCTTTAACAACCCCGGGGAAATCTGGAAAGACCTACCCCTGTTACCCGTGAAAGAAAGGCCTCGGGAAAGTGAAATTACCTGCTTAAGACGCTCTGGGCTTTCAAAAGGGAAAAGGGGGTATTGGGAGTTTAGATGTTTGGCTAATGTCACTGCTTAGTCTCAGGGCACGTTGAATAGATTCCTCATTGATCACGTGTGCTGCATGCACACAGAGCAAGCGAGCAATCAAAGAGAAGAGATTGGAAATTGACTGATTTTTACATGTCGTTTTACTAGACCATGCAAGAAATATGAAAAAAACCAATGGAGAATGGACGTATTATAAACATGGGTTACTTTGGACCATGTCTCTGTATCAGTAAATATTTGATCTGTATCAGACTTACAATAGAACACCCCTAGTTCACCGTGCCATTCTACAGGGCTGTACTGTGTTGTGTGCAGTGTTGCAAATACTTCATCCAAACTTCGCCACTGTTCTGACAGTGCAAACACCACAGCTGTTTACCCTTAATGGTTAAGCTACACCCTAAACACACAACCTTTTCACTGAAGCCTGGACCAGTGGGTAACTGAACAGAACCTGGAGGAGCAACTGTACCGCTACTCGGTCTCCAATAACACTTGTAGTAAATGTTGACATTTTATGTGACGTGAGAAGGAAAACACACATTCCCTGTTCCTCCTTTATCCTCCATTTGTTGGTAGATTAATAGTCTGAGATCAGACAACGATTACTTCTCTTTTTAAACATGCTGTCAAGAAATCCTCACATGATACCAGATGAGATAAAGCAAAGCAGCTTTCAAGAAAACTTGGGAGCAATTGAATGTCATTACAAGCATGACAAATCCTATTTGATGAGTTGATAAACTGGAGACGGGATGGAAAGGTAACTCAGAGGAAAAGTAAAAGGAATAATGTCAACTTGGAAAACATGGAGGAGATACGGCAAAGACAAAGTCCCTGCAGAGCCGTTCTTCCCACTGGGAGCCGCAGCACCTCCAGTGCGCTCCCTGTCACGCCTTTTTAACCAAACCAATTAGTCCACCATGACATGGTGCTGAAACCCACTACGCGTCGATAAATCACTGTCGGAGCTAATTGCAATTAAAATCCGGAGCAAACCAGGCGAGACAATGAAGAAGACCGAAGGTCTTTGTGCTTAACTTTTTAATTGTGATTGTGTGAGGCTGTGTTCGTGTCAAAGTCACAAATCAGAGGAGCTCCTATTCACCCGAGGCTTTGCTCTCATTAGGCATGACGTGTTTTTGGTTTGCAGCTTGTTTAGAGATGAGATGCTAAGGCTCAACAACTTCCTACTTTAAATTCATTCATCTTAATAAATTTGTGTAAGAGAGGTACATTCTCATTTCCCTGTTATCTTCTCTGCTGGATGTTGTTAGTCAAGAGCAGGTCTGGCAGTAAATTTACATGAAACTCTCTAAAATGTAATACAAATTACAGCAGTACTATCAATGTGAATCCTCACAGCAAAACTAACCCTAACACGTCTCTTCATGCAATCTTATAGTTTAATCTATTTTAGCAGCCTCTATTTCACTGACCTACGAAGTATGTGAAGATATTGCAACATTCACAAACGCTTTCTTATTGTTTTATGTAAACTGAATGTGTATAAGTCTAAATTCTAAAATATAAATGTTATTCAGGCACAATAAAAGCATTACACGTGTTTCTTCTACCTTCACAAAAAAGATGGACTCAAAAGATCAGAGGAAGATGAGAACAATGCGCATACAAGCAGCTAAATAAAGATCTGTGGATCGCCTTAAATAAGCACAACTGCAACAAAGCTTGAGCGGGGGGAACGTGACAAACACTAAGCGATGGGAATTTAAGCAACATATCCAGAGCGGTCGAACAGGTTGGTGTCTTCACTATGGAAAGCTCTGTTTCCCTTTGGTCATGGACTGAACCATCAGGAGACGCTGAGACCTCCCCTGAGAGAACCTGGATCATGATGCTGCTGCAGCCTGGCTGAGACAAACCACACAAAGGCACACCCACATGACATATACACGGCAGGATCGTTAACTGTGCTCACGGCTACTCAAACGTTCAACCCGAAGAACCTGGAAAGCCGCCGCCGCTTGCAGGAAAGGTTTGTTCAGGGTTATATGACGTTGCTTTTCTTGCTTTGTTGGAACCGCAGCAAGTAACAGAATTTACTCCAACATATTATTTTAGTAAAACTTTACCTCTTAAAAGAACCCTACACTGATGATACATATGCCCTGATCAGGCTTTCATGGTCAAATACTCTCTCAAAACATAACAATGGCACTGAATCATTAAAAAATTTTTCATTGAAAACGATGTGATATTTATACTGTAGAAATAATCAAAAAACAAGCAAGTCTACTGCAGGTAAACACATTTCAATAATCCAGATTATTGAAATGTGATTTTTTTCTTTACTGAAGCACCTTATGAAACAACTTCAGCATTTAATTTTCTTTGACAAGAGTCCGTCAGCATCCCACATCTTCATTGGGCATTATTTGCCCACTCCATCTTGCAAAAGTCCTTAAAATCTATCATTTTGTGAGGATACTTTTTGTACACATCAAGAACCTGTCAGGTTAATAGCTAGGCCATTTCAAAACTTTAATTTACTATCATGAAGCCCTACTTTAATTGATTTGGATTACCGGCACATATTAAAAAAAATCAAAACTAGTTTCATATTTGTACTAGACACCAGAAGGTTTCGGGTCAAAACTAACTGGCATTTGAAACTGTTCACATTTTTACCCAGCTCTACAAGGACCCATTTGAAAAGTAACCACAGACCTTGATGCTGCCACCACCACGCTTTACTGTGGATACGGTGTTCTTATGGTATCGTCAGTGTTTTACCCGTTTGGAACTGTGACCCAAATTTCAAACCACAACTTCGACTACAGAGGAGGCAAAATGCAAATGCACGCCATGCTTTTTAGCATGTCATTTGTTTAAAAAAAATGAGGACCAGGGCTGTGAATACATTTTTCGGGGACTATAATCAAGCAACACCAATATGTTTAAAAAGAAATCTTTTTCACAGCTTAGCTATATTACCAACAACTGGAGCCAAAACAAATCCAGAACCGGCTGGTGGGCCAAATACCGCGAGACTACCACAGAGGTCCCACGTTGTCAGGTCAGAGCTGTTTCTGCAAACAGAATTCATGTTCTGGCTGATTAGATTAGATCAACCTAACACCAGAAAAATGTCTAAAATTATATTTCAGACTCAAACAACAGCCTTGTGATGATTTTGGCCTCAGCTGTAATGCTGCAGTTCAAAACCCATCAAAAAAATAAATGCTTGGCTCTGAAATTATCAAATCATTGTTTAGATGCATCAAGGAAATCAACTTGAGATAGCAGGTTCACAGGGAAGAGGGACTTTGAAATCCCATCCTTACAATTAACAGGACACACACACACCCACACCGACTAATGGTGGCCATGCAAACATATTGCTTCAATGACTAATACAAGCAAACAAGGGAGTTCAGAATCTATTCAGCAAGGTCAGAGGATGCAAGTTTTTTTAACAAATTTGAGAAAGAGCAAAGTTTCCGTGTAATTAAAAATCCTTATCCACTCACTCACATAGTTCAAACTGTCATACACAGGTCGTCAGGCCTGGTTCAACGAATAAGAGGACGAGTCAAAAGCAATTATGCCAGACAAGCCATTCATATTTCCATCTTTCCGCTCTAAATGACTTCTGGCAACCAATATTTCACTATAAATCTGGACTTTCAAATGATAAACAGAAGTGCTAAGAAGAACAGAGAATTTAACTCAGAATTTAATGTCTTTCTTCTCAAGCTTTTCTTTTCATGACAGTCATTCATACCGTTTGCCTCAGTTTCAGACTGAGATTACTTCCATTCCATATTCAAAGGCAGATACTTGGACTACGTGCAATGGAGATTGCAATCAATCAAATTAATAATGCATTCCCCACATCAGGCAGATTGTCACAAAAGTATTCAAAAGTAGTTACAGCTTTTTGAGATGCTCCTTGAAGTATGGGTTGTCCTGGTTAACTAATGACACGAATGTCTGTTTGCAGAAAATTGACTGCAAAGTGTTTGATGTTTGTCAGAAAGAGAATCTGACTGATGAGAAATTTTACGTTTGGTTGGCCACCGCTAATGAGAAGCCTGAGTTGACAATAAAAAGCAAAAAATATTCAGAGGAGAGGATGAAACCGTGCTGCTGGTGGAAAGGTTTATGCGCCGTAATTATCGCCACTGCTATTGTTACTTACCAGAAGACAAGCAGTGTGGGAGGTGTGAAGTACACAAAGCAATTATCATTAATTGAGGCAGGGAAGCGCATCATTAAATGACTAATTTGTTTTTTTATTCTATGAAAGACACTCTTTTTGAAATAACTGGCTCAGCTTTTGAAAATTAAGCGGTATTACACAGCGCTGCTCTGATATAATTGTATATAATCTACTGACAATAAAAAATAACTATAATCTACCTGGATAATCAGATATTTTTAGACTCCACACCAAGATACTTTCACTTTGATAAGATTTAATCCGACTTCTAAATAAACTACGCTCACAAGGCTTTTTTCACCTAACTATAACAAAATAAGGAATTCAGCTTCTCCAATAGCCTTTGACCCACCAGTATTCCAAAGCTTAACGAGCGCGCTGGTCATTTTGTTCCTTTGCCATTTCTCCCTTTTTAAAAGTTTTGGTTGTACACTTGACTTCAGGAACGAAAAGCAGCCGTCTGCCACAAGATGTCAACTTGTACCCAATGTTTCATCCAATTCAGGAAGGGACAAATTCACCCAAGCAGACTTCGACCAGGGCGGCTGAATCTATTACAGCAAAGTTGCTCCATTTTATTCTTTTGAGCTTTCAAACTATATCTGTTGAAACATGCTGGATTTGGAAATATTGGAAGTCTTCTGGAAATCTCAGAGTTAAGGTACCAATCAGCATTTTCCAATTAATCATGCTAACGGTCCTAATTTCTACTATATGATACTAAATTGACCTGTAAAAAGTAAAAGCTTGGTTGAGATTGACTGCTCTCCCACACACATGGTGTGACATTACTTCAGCTCCTAATGTAAATAGGGATGAACATTAATGGCAGGAAGGCTATGAAGAAATATTTTTCACTCTGTTCTCAGAGATTTTTAAATCAAGCCTATAACTTGGAATGGAATAAAATCCATATTGACAAATCAGAATTTTAACAAGGGAGACTGAGACTTGGCCACAAACTTTGATCTAATTTATGGTGATGATGGGAGTAATGCGCCTATTATTTGGACAACTAACAGATAGCAAATATTTAAATTAGTTTCATGCAGAGTATCAGACAACATCCATCTGTGAACTAGTGTGAATGAATAAAACACAGTAGAAAACATTATCAACTTTAATTTCTAATTGCTTCAGTATCTGCAATTGGAACATAGTTAAATTAGGTGTCCTGTTACTCCCAGATCTAATTTCTAAGGGTAAACAGCAAATATCTGTCCCAAGCCTTCTTTGAACCCTAAATAAGACGGCTCCTTCACACCAAGGATACGCAATTTATCAAATATCTCTTTCAATTTTGATTTTGGCCCATAATGATGCCAAACACAACTGTAATCGTCAAATAAAAACGGAGTATATATTTTATGCTGGCATATTATTCTTGGTTTTATGTTGTATTAATCTGATTAACTGATGCAGGCTTCCAACCCTTTAAAAGTCTGACCATAGTGCGGTTTTATTTTGAAGAATCAGCGCAAGTAAATATGGCACAAAGAGCAGAGTAGGCGCAGCAGCGTTTAGTAAATAAATAAGGTGGTGTCTGTCCATTTGTGTGGGAACACGTTGGATCAAAGATGCAGACGATCAAAACGCATGATGTGCAAAATTAAGTATTCTGTGGTTTCTGCACCACTCAGCAATCCTCAATTTTGTTACTTAGTTATGGCTTTATAAGGTTATATATTTTGCTGTAATTTCAAATTTAGTATTTTGTTTTTCTGAAAGATTTAAAGTACAATTAATTGCAGATTTTAATTTACTTTTTATACAGCAGCCTACTTTTGAAAAAAACACTGTCAGTTTTTTTTTAAGTTGAAGATTTATAAAGAAGGTATCAAGCAAAACTTAATGTTCAAGCCAACACACTGTTCTTCAAAAGCAAAAGGTGCCTAGGTGTTCCCAAACCTGGTGAGTACTCGTTTTAAATAAGTACGGTTTTAATATATAATACTGATTGTCAGCCTATTAAAGATAGTCAAATTTATCTGGAGTCTCCATGAAGCGGACCTTGACTCTAAAAAGTAGAAATTTCTTTTTTCTGCTGCACCGTCATTGCTTTGACATAGATTCAGATCTTCCTGAAGCACGACAGACGCCCACATCAGCTCCTCCTGCAGCTACTCCCGCCCTGTTTCATCCTACTCCTCCACCTCCTCCATCTCCTCCACCTCCTCTTTTGCGTGTTGCTCAGGGCTCTGAAGCAGCATGAGAGGTCCATCTACAAGGGAATTTCATGCAAAAGCGGCTCACAGATAAATCAGCATCCAAGCAGCTTTTTCAGCAGGAGCAGTGTGGAAATGGCTGCAAACAGAGGCGACAAAAAGTGATTCATCCTGTGCAGCCTTAAGGATCAACACTTTATCGTCACTGTGATTCGAACTGGAGTTGCTGAAACTTTACAGAAACTAAGACTGCCCTCCTTTTCTTTTTAGATTCTTGAAAATATAGAACTGGAAAGGTCATCGTTAGTGAACTCTGATTATTGCTCCCAAGAACCAGGAGCTCTTCATGGTAATTCGTGGCTTTTTTCAAAAAGGTCTGAGCAGAAGCTTCGAAGCACCTCAGCTGGTTTTGTCACGCAGACACTGAACAGCTGTTGCTTCTGCCACCTCGTCTTAGGGGGAAAAAAAGCTACAGGATGCAGCACTCATACGTTCCTGACAAACTTGTTTGCATAAAAGTGCCTCGTTCTTAGCAACTGATGAGGATGAGAGATGGCGTGGCGACCTACCTGTATTTGACAAGTGTGTTTTTCACCTCGTTGGAGAGAAGAGCGCGGAGGGAAAAGGTCTACAAGAGGGAACAGGGGAGGGGAGAGCCAGCCGGGAAAGGTGCGAGGCAAACGCTTTGAGAGAAAAAAATGACTCGCACAGAAGGGAGAAGAGACTGAGTGATCGCTGCCAGACAGACAGAGGAGGAGGGAGGAAGAAAAACTAACAAAGACTTGATCAAACGCCCTTTTAGTTCTGGAGTGTTGTGTTTTGTCAGAGCCGTCAAGGGTAAGTATATATACCATTTGAAGTGTCTGTCATGGCAGGGAATTAAACAGTTAGTATAGGAGCTAAACTGCTCCGTGTTTTCACAATGTAAATTCCTACATGATTCCCTTTTATTGCTGAATTGTAAATGCAGTTAGAGTTGCAATGGGGTATGTTAACTGTCATTAAATCTTTCATTGATCTCGAGTTAAAAACAGCATTTATTTATGCAACAAAAGGTTATTTGATCAATCTTAAACTTGCTCAAAGTGCTGAACGATATTAGGGACAGAATTTATTTAAGATACTTCAAGGATAAGGAGCATTTAAGTAGCTTTTCCACCGTACACTATAAGCAAAACATGTTTAAAACCAAAAATTATACTTTTAGGGATGGTACAAGGGAGAAACAATATTCTGCTTATTGTGAAATGTTGAAACATGCAGCTTTTTTGCAGCTGATGCAAAAATACAAATGCAACCAAATATTTGTATTTACATCCAATCATGTTACTACATGTTTCAACTATCAGAAAATAGCAAAAAAAATTGCAATACGTTTCCATCAAGTCCTCAGAATACTTCCTGAAAGGATAATCGCAAAGAAACCCAAGTACTGAGCTTTCATTAAACTCAATATTTTAATCATTTTTACAGCACACATTACACTAAATTTCAATATTAAAGGGGCTACCATTCTGGCTCATAGACACTGTTGAAGATCTGCATATTTTTCAAGGTTTGCAAATATCTACTCCTTTAATTTTACAAATGCACCAATCAAGCTGCCTAATACCAATTTCAGTTGTTCTTTGAGGTCTGACCTGCCAGTTTTTGTTTATTGTTTGTAAGATCAATAACATATAAGAGGAAAAAAACATCCTGCAGGTTCTTTAACAGATGGATTACTTTTAAATGCAACAGAAAATGAAGCAATTATAAGATTATCCACATACAAATGTCAACTTAAAAAAACAAACCAAAAGGTTTTCCATCTAAGAAAGCCCAGCCGACTCCATTGTTATTTTTGCAGCAATCCCCCCTCCACAGCAAGCATGTGGAAACAGCGGAGAGAAACAACTTCCTATTTGATAGGAAATCTGCAGCAGAACCCGGCTCCTTGTAAGCAGCAAACTCAAAAAAAAGTTCACTCAAAATACAAGCAAATTATCTCCTGTTCTGTGGCCAATAGCATATTTAGTTAATTTACAATAAGTATATTTGATTGAAATATGCAAATTTGTAAACGTGCTACACAAAAGCAGTAGCTCAAACATTTACTTAATAGCTATGAATCCAAATTAGGATTGTTTTTTTTTTTCTAGCTTCCACAAAGTCAAAACATTTAACGCATTTTTGAACAATTGCATGGATTGTCCAGTGGGCCGATCCACATGTCACTATTCCACCTGTGGTTTTGTTCAGTCAACCATCATCTTCTAAGGGGATCATCTTAATCAGCACTTGTAGGGAAACAGACCAAACACCTGTGATGCTTCGCATCCTATTTTTGCCCACCTGGAAGTGCTATCATTCCTCTGCTTTGAGTCCAACCTGTTCACTCTGCATAGATAATCAAGTATCCTTAACCACACTGGAAAACCTTAATCAACAACATGATTGGGAATATTCATCTCAGTTAGGAAATCGTCCTTGTGTTTGTCAATCTAGTTGGCCAAATCACTGAAGCCATAATGTGATTTTCTTTTGTTTCATTATGATTGAGCCTTGATAGGTGCCCATTAGCAGCCTCGGTAAACTACGGCTGCGGGGGAGGAGGATTGATCCTTGTGGTAATGTGTACAGATGGATTACCTCGTCAGGATGAAAATAACTGGGCAGCAATTTCCCCTAGTCCTACAGACTCATTATACCAGGATTACACCATGTGTGCATTGTCTTCAGCAACAGCACAATCAAGCCCCAGCATCGCAGGAACACTGATGAAAACCAAGCAGAACCAATTTTTTTTTAAACTGTTGCACACCAAAATTCATTTCCGCACACTTTCGCCTGGTGATGAAAACTTTTCTACCCATACGTGGTCTGAAAATGTGCTAAAATATTTCATCAAGCTTTCATCCTTGAAAAGTCACCAAAGACTGAGAGCCACCAGGTTGAAAAATGTCTGCTGCCTTCCATCACTGCGAATCTCAGCAGTGAGTCAAGCACAATACATTCATTAAATACAGCCAGGGATGTTTTAACACACACTATTGTTACATAAAAGCACTCCATGAGGCCATAAAACAAAAATGTGCATGACCTTTAATTTAAAGCAAACAGTTTGTTACATGATTTCCACATCAGGCTGCATTTCCCATAATGTCACACAGTAAAACGCAGTTTTTAACAGCAGCTTTAGAGAACAGGACAGGAACTATAATATAGATCCTCAACACTAACTATATAAACAAATTTTTCCTCATGTTATCACGTTTTTTATATAAGTGGCCTTAAAGAATAAAACTTTGTGCATCATTTCAGAGGATATAAATGACATTTAAATGTTATGGTTTAAGAGATGGAGTGAAAAGAGTTCCCTGTATGGAACAAGAAATGTTTGGGATACATGTCATTACATTTAGATGTGCAAACTGATGCAGCAAGTTCAATCAAATATGTTTCATTCCCATATTTACCATTTTACAAATTCATTATTGAAAATGTTAATTCCCTTTGTATTTCATTAGGAAACCTTTCAAGAGCTCATTGTTAACTACTAAAGATTTACTGCAAATTCCTGTGTAAAAAAGTAATTGCACCCTACACCTAATAACTGGTTGTGCTCCCGTTGGCGGGAAAAACTGCCAACCGCTGTTTGAGATCTCACAGTGATATGACATATTTCTACAACAGGTATGCAAACTATTTTGGAAAATAACTTCATTTAACCATACCTCAAGCTTTTCAAAAACAAGGTCACAAAAAAGGTCACAAACCTGGACAACGTTTTCCTTCTGGAATTTTTGTTAGGATTTTGTTGAGTAGAATTCAAGGTTCCATCAATTACGGCAAGTCGTCTAGGTCCTGAAGCTGCAAAGTTGCTCCAGACCATCACACTACCACCACCATGTTTGAGTCTAGGTATTATGTACTTTTTCTAAAATCCTGTCTTGATTTTGCCCACACACTGTCCAAAATGTTCCACTTTTGTCTCGTCAGTCCACAGAAATATTTTCTGCAGACTTGAGATGGGCCTTTGCATAGTTTTTTTTGGGGTTTTTTTTTTGTCATCAGGGATTTTGTCCTTGGAACTCTCTCATGGATGCAGTTTTTGACAACTAACTTTTTTATTATGGAATCATGAACCTTAATTGAGAAAATTGAGAACTGTAGTGCTTTCCTTTGTGACCTCCTGGATGAGTCGTTGATGCACTCTCGCAGTAGTTTTTGTAGGTTAACCACTACTGAGAAGGTTCACGACTGTTCCAGTTTTTTTTTCCATTTGTGGGTAATGATGCCTACTGTGTTTCGATGGAATCCCAAAAACCTTAGAAATTGATTTGCAACCTTTCTCAGACAAATTGATGTCAATAACTTTGTTTCTGATCTTTTTTTATTGTTATTTCTTGGCACTGGGGAATGATGCGTTGCTTTTTGAGATCTTTTACCCTACTTCATGTTGTCTGACAAGTTCTATTCCAGTGAGTTCTGACCTCTGCAGGTCAGGCCTAAAATTTAAGTCATTATTTAGTGTACTTAGAGTTAAGAAGGAGGACGATTATATTTTCGCATGGGATCACAGTGTTTTTGATAGCTTTTTTCTATTAAAATCAAATCATCATTTAAAACTCCTGTTTGGATTTAATCAGGTTGTCTTTGTGATAATCAAATTTGTTCAAAGATTCAAAACAGTTACTTGTGACCAAAACAGAAGTCTCTGTAATGGGGCAGATTTTTCACTACACTGCTAAATTAAAAAAAAAAATCTCTAAAAGTATTATCTGTATGAATAGTGCTCGCTTTGACAATTGATGATAAAGTTATTTCAAGAGTCATAATATTTAACAAGAGTCAAATTGCCAAAACACAATCAGATGAAATAAGGTGAAATATAAAACATGCATAAAAGGTAAAATATACAATTACATTTTGTTATACATGGGATTTGAGCATTTTTAAGATAATCCACCTCCGCAGGCTTTTAAAATAAATAACTAACAAGAACCAAACTAAAAGTACGTTGGAATGAAATGGAAACACGTCGGGACCAAATGTGGATACAAAAGGGCAAACGGACCTGCAGCATTTCCTGCAACAACAAAAGCAGCAACATTTTCTTGTTCTAATAGATTTGGTGGATGTCATTTATGGAAGTAATTAGACGGTAAGCTTTACCTGAATAAAATTAAGCTGGTTAATGCCAGGATGTAACTTGGGACCTGACTTGGACTCTTGAACTAAGACTCGAGTCTTACTAAGATGTAAGAGTGAAAGGAAGTCAGTATGTGAGCTACAGATTGCAGCCGCTGCACATGTTTTACTATGAAAGGATATGCTTGATTTTTAGCCAGTGATGTTTATAGATTATGGGACGGTAATGGCTCATAACAATCTGTTCATGTTAGCTGTAGCTTTATCATAATGACCAAATGAATGTCTCTCCAACTGAACCCTGTATTAAATGACTGGATTATTTAGGAAACAAAATAAACTCAATTTACCGCCAACATTCTCTTGCGGTTAAACTTGAGACAACATTACAAGGACAGTTCCCTATAAAAATATATCAAACTAACAGCTATTCGTACATGAAGTACATACACGCAAAAACTCTCTGCATATGCCCTACTTAAAATTGGGATTAGTTTTTAATGAAGTTATTTAAAGTTATGTATACACCACTGCTATTTTTGCATATCCAGAAATACCATATAATTAAATTTCAGCCTGACCCAACTAGTTTGCATTAAAAATGTCTTTAACAACAAGCAGGAAGAGTGGATCCTGATATGTTATCAGATATTTAAATATTCAACGACTGCGAACCTCAAACAAGGAAACAAAAGGCATTGTATAGGTTTCATTAGAGCCATGAAATTGCATGAAAAGAAGAACCAACTAAAAACAGAAGAATGGGTCAAAAAAAAAAAATCAAACCTGTAGAACTATTACTTACCAATTCCTCTCAGAATGTCATTAATAAAATTGGAGGAATTAATCCTAGAAATGTGAGTTAAGTTTAGACTTGAGTCAACAAGCACAGTTTAAAAACTGTTATAACTAACTGAATCTCTGTAGCTCCTATTTTGCTAAATAAAATATTGCATCTTCTTGATTAAAACGTTACAAAACCTTCGTGTAATGAAACTCACTTCTAACGCCTCCACCACTGCCATAAGTAAAGCTCTGCTTTCAACCTTTCTGCCCTCAGATTTTTAAAATTCGTAAGCCTTATGAGATACATTTAAAATGATGAGAAACACTGCTGCAGGCCATTCCTCTCCTGAAGTACATAAAACCTCCAAATACTGTAATATTCTGCCATCATAACACACATCTCTCTTTAGAGCACAAAGTAGCACCATGAAAAGTAATCTATAGCAGCTTCAGCCAAAGGGTGAAAGTATATTTTTTGGGGAGTCCTGATTTTTTTAGCCATCTTATTTGGCCAAATAATACAAAAGAACAACTTGTGAAAGCATTACCACCCACGTACAATTATGTCTCCTCTAGAGAGCAGTAGCCTCTTGCTGTATATGGGATGACTAATCTGACAATGCAGGCAAAACAGAGAGGCAAGGAAGAGGAGTCAAAAACCTTAAGAGCCACTTTACATTTACACAACAACAAAAAGTAAGAAGACACCATGATGGTGTGACACTCTTTAATATATAAACAGTTATGGTAAAAAAGAAAGTACACCCGCATTCACTTCTCGTGTTTCAATTAGTGGGATGATCTGGTCTTCAGAAGGATCTGAAGTTATTTAAATCAACCTACAAAACTCACCGATTCTGCCATGTCATATTAAGAGAACAAAAACTAAACTAAAATGGAGAAGCCATGTGTTGAAAAATAAGTACATCCTTGCAAAAGTTTTTCATAACTGGACAATGTTTTCAGAAAGCGTGATAAGACAAGTTACCAAAAAATTTTAATCCAAGGGCTACATCTCTGATTGTGCACACCTGTATAATTAGGGAAAACAAGCGAACAAGGATTTATGGTTTCCAAGGCGTTCCAGGAGGAAACATTTTATCTACAAAGATTATTGCTGCATTAATCTGATCACATATTTAGCATAATATCTTTCGAATAGATGAGACCAAAGTGGAGATATTTGATACATAGCACCGAGCTTAGCAGAACCCAAACAGTATATCACCACAAACACCTACCAAAACAAAGCAAGACATACCAACTGTCAAGCATGTTGGTGGAGGGGTTAGGATTTGTTTGTATTCGCAGCAACAGGCCCTGGGCTCCTTGCTGTAAATGAGTAAACCATAATTTACTATGTAACCCAAAGTATTCTAGATAGAGTCAAAATATGAGACTGTTCTGTTATGACACAAGAGGCTTGGCTAAGACTGCATAATGGCCCAGTCAAAGTTCAGACATCAACCTACTTGAATTGCTTTGCTTTTTTTAATGGGTTTGCCAATAACAGTGGCAGGTGCTGTATAAAATACCAATTTGGAACAAACATTCTGTGAGGTACCTTGAGATAAAAAGTTTAATTCATATCCAGTTATATAATTTCTCCAATTGATATTTAGATACAAATATAAATATAATCCAATTAGTGATATAAATTAGATTACAGCCATTTACTAAACTGCTGTTCATCTAAAGAAACCATCAGATCGCAGCAATCCCTCATTGTTAGCAAGTTGAGGAATATATATCCAGTAGTGTGTACTTAAATTTGTGTGTGTCGTAATTGTTTCATCTGATTTCCTAAAGTTTCTAAAGTGAACCAGCTGCCAGAATCAAGACGGGCTGCCTGCTGCAGAGTGAGCAGTCTGTTAGCTCAGTATGTCCTCCTTTGGAGATATTCTAATGTTGACAGAGAAACGCAAGACAGCAACTCACTGTGACGTGTGCAAAGCAAACAGAGACATGGAAGTTGTTTTGCAAAGAACAGAATTACTTACAAGGAAGAAACTAAGCACAGTAGCCACTGGCTGCTGGTAGAGTGAGGCAACAGGAAAGCTAAATGGGCCAGAAAAAAAGGTTGTTTAATTTCATAATGTCAATCTACTGTCTGCTGTGGAAAATACTGGAAAAATAAAGAGCCTGTTGGAAAAAAACAAAGCTACTGTAGGCCATCTAAGAGAAGTTTATGAATTTTACTTTCTGTAAAAAAACATGTTGAAAATATGTGTTTTTATCCCTGCAATTCCTAAAAAACTAAAAAACACTAAGAAGCACATTTAGCATCAAGTTCTGATACATCTTTAATCTTTCATCTCAATGTAAGATTTGGCTGAAAAAACAGCTGCAAAATAAGTCGCCCGGCATTACTGAAAAAGAAATGATTACACACTTTAACAATCTCAAAAGCTGGCATGTGCCACAGAGAAAACACAAACAACCCGAGCAAACCAATCACAGCTCCCCCAGGCCCCGCTGGTTGGGTTTCTGAGGAAGTTAAATCGACAGTAGTTCCGTCGGAGAAGACACAAACGATAAAGATCCAGACAGACACAAGAAAACTGCTTCAGGCTTCCAACTGCAAAACGTCAGAAAATGTGACAAAACCAGCATCTTTGAAAATGAAAAGCACAAATCGCAGAGGAAGTATGAGTGCAGGCAGAGGTTTAAAGGTCATGACCACGGCGTGCAGTCCAGGAATAATCAGGATGCTGGTAAAAAAAAAACCTACCGAGCAAATCAGCAGATTCATTTAATAATTCTACAAATTTCTAGAAGATATCTCTCACTTTCACTTCACAAACCTGAGTCAGATATGAAAGGACTGTTGGGTGCATCATTATTAATAATTACCTGCTGATTTTGCAGGTTGCATGTTTGCAAAAAAACAGCAGTATCCAGTTTTTATGATCCTCTCATTTTAATGTAAAAGTAGTGGTGGGACACAAAACAATTATTCAAATTAAAAAGAGGCTTAATAATTATTTAATCTTGATCAATAAAGTTTTCATTAAATAACAATATTTGACGCAATACGCAAAGTTTTTTTACTTAAAGTAAATTTTAGTTGATGGCTGAATCAATAAATTGACTTGTATGATGTACAACAACTTTTACCTTTAAGTATTTAGTGGAAACTGGAATATCAGGGCTCTGTAGTGATAATCATCCATAAAGTTTCCTCTCAAACGATAACACCATCAATAATCCCTGCTGTTCTCCTCGCTTGTCACCCGAAAAAAGGCAAGAACTGTCCAGCTCATAAGTTATATCTCAATTCATATATTTCTAGTTCAGACGCCAGATGTGTTCACATTACCCAGCGGGATTAAATGCGTTATTAATCAAAATCAAACCTTTAAAGTCAGTTCCAGAGAAAAATAAAAAAGCTAAAAGTTAAAATGATATTTACATATCAATCAGACAAACAAGCAGTTGATCTGAAGAAGCATCAAGAAATCAGCTTGATTGGCCATTTGCAAACTCAAATATCATCAGTATTTCCAATATTCCAACAACCCTCTTCAGGGTGGAGGACATTACTGAGTTAAGAAGACAATAATTAAGCCATTTTCAGTATCAGTGGGATGTTTAGAATAAAGCCAGAAGAAACACACAGATTTAAGAAATTACATGAACTTTTCTTCATCCTGTTTCAACACCATTTTGTTGTGTAGATAATGTGAATAACTGAATAAATCTAATTCTAACAAGACAAATTCCTAAATAATACCCAAATTGAAATACTTAGAAATACAAATAATGTTAATAGTTCAATCTATAATATTACATTTTACCTATGTAATAATTTGCTTTCCTTTTGAGCTGCACTACGACTGAGCCGAGACCTATTCTTGTTTATTTCCACTTCAGTCCCTATATTTGACATTGTTAATAAGATTTATTTACTTGTATAAACATAAATAAATAAGAGCTTGTTTTATTTATTGTTGTTATGTCGAATGTGGCCCTTTATTCACATATTTTATACAGAACTTTATTTACATTTCATTTTGTTGTGTGAAGAACCTGAAATTTTTATTGTAAAAATAATTAAATAAATTTGTATTTAATTATCACTGGCCGTTCTACGCTGGTGCATTGAAGGGCCAGCGAACAGAGCCATGCAGTATAAATCTAGAACCTTCTGCCCTCAGCCAAAAGACTGAAGATGGGTATTGGTTGAGTCCGCTTGCATGACAACAACCTAAACTACAACACCAAAGTGGCTTTAAAGGAACCACGTTTAGGTCATAGAGTGACCTAGCCAATCTCCAGATTTCAACCCTACAAAATATCTGTAGAGAGAGCTGAAACTTTGGCATTTCAAGTGAAAACCAGGAAACCTGAAGGATGTAGAGTTTCTGCAAATTGGAGCAAACAAACGTACCAAACCAGATACCAATAAAGTATTTATTCCCCCCCCGTAAGATTAATAATAGTTAACTTGACTCCAACAAGCCAGCACTGGAATTTTGTCTTGATCCAAACTAAACAAAACTATCTTCTAGGAAACACATCAGACATCAGCAGCCATACACAGAAACCACATTCCTCTAACACAACATAACTAATTAGGATATAGAGACGAGGTCAGGAATAACAAACTAGATGCACCAGAACATATTTTCACTAAATCCAACACAACCAGCAACAACAGCAGCAAACAATCTGAGCCCTTTGAGCAGAGAAAGTAGGAGACAAAACAAACGGGGGTCAGATCTTACCTGCTGACTCCAGCAGCACATGGTAGTCCGTTCCTCTCTGAGACGGCACATCTTCATCTTCTTCCGCCCTCTCCGCCTCCTCGTAACGGTCCCAGTTGGACTCCAGTTTTCTTCTGGAGAACACCGCCGTTCTGTCATCTTCCTCTTCAAAGTTCTGCCCCCCTTCTTGGTGCTGAAGGAAAACAAAGTAGAGGTGAGGATTATTTGGAAAAAATAAAACCTAAAAAAAGATGAATCCTTGACAAAGTCAAAGATAAAAAAAAATTCTAATATTTATTTTTATATTGTTCCTTCGAAACAATATACTTTAATCGACTGTATTCTTGAACAGTACCTGGGTTCTTCACCTTCGACAGCCAAGCCAAGTGGTGACTGGACTTTAGCTGCAGGCTATTTTGTGTACTTCTACCTTCACCATGTGTACCAGGAGTAGGAGAGTTAGCCCTGCAGCTACTCGGAAGAGAGGAAGTGCAAAAGAAAATTTGCCACTTTTCAAAACCGCAGATGTCCTTGCCTGCTTTTCAGGTTTTAGCGGCATGTTTTTCTGTGTGTGCTCTCTCCGCTGTCAGGAGTGTGTGTTCACCTGTGTGCGAGCGCACGTAACTTAGCGTGTCAGCGCTGGTAACACAGTTTCAGGAGTGTGTTTTCGTCCGGCTTTTGTCAAGTTTGGCCATAGAAAGTAGAGTAGCGACGATGCAGGGACAGGGATAGCTCACGACAGGATCTAATAAAATGAATGACAGTAACTGACTACATGTGTGATCCTATTGGGGGGGGGTCCTTGTTGGCAGGGCGCCCTCCTTTGATGATGGCAGGGGAAATATGCTGGATCAGTGTTTCTTTGCTCAAAGCTTTACTTTAATTCTTGCTGCCAATCTAATCGATTCACATCAAGTAGAATAAAAAACTATTTAATGTTGCTAAAAAGCTAGAAAATGAAATAAACCATGCTTTGAAAATGCACTGCATCCACCTTGCATGTTTCATTTGTTGAATCCAATTGGACATCTCTGGAGAGATCTGAAAATGGCTGTACACAGACCTCTCCCATCAGACTTGATGGTGCTTGAGATGTACTGCTAAGAAGAATGAGCGAAACTGCCTACAGATAGGTGTGCTGTGCTTGTTACATCATATTCAAAAAGACTTAAGGCTGTAATTGTTGCCAAAGGTGGACCAATACTTTATTAAGCAAAGGCTCTGAATACTTACATAAATGTGATTTCTTAGTGTTCCATTTTTTAAAGATTTGGCAGCAGGCAAGCAACTTGGTGAGAAGGAAACAACTGTTGGCGCAATTATCAGAAAATGGAAGAAACTCAACATGACTGTCAATCTTCTTCGGACTGGAGCTCCAAGCTAGATCTCACCTGGTGGAGTATCAATGATGAGAAAGGTGAAGGATCAGCCCAAAACTACAAGGGAGGACCTGGTCAATGACCTGAAGATAGCTGGGACCACAATCTCAAAGGTTACAATTGGTAACACACATCACCGCCATGGCAGTGTGTGCAAGGTCCCCCTGCTCAAGCCAGCACACATGTCCAGGCTCATCTCAAGTTTGCCCATGACCATCTGGATGACCCAGAGGAGGCATGGGAGAAGGTCATGTGGTCTGATGAGAAACAAATAGAGCTTTTTGGTCTTAACTCTGCTGTGTTTGGAGGAAGAAGGAGGATGCAAAGAACACCATCCCTACCATGAAACATTATGCTTTGGGGGGTGGTTTTCTGCAAGGGGAATAGGTCGACTGGGCCGTATTAATGGGAGGATGTATGGGGCCATGTATCGCTGGATTATGGGCAACAATCTCCTGCCCTCAGTAGGAGCATTGAAGATGGGTCATAGCTGGAAATTTCAGCATGACAGGAGATCCTTCCTGCCTACAGACATCCGCATCTACAACAGCTCTTTGAAGAAACCTTTATAATATGAGCTACAACAACATTTAATTTCTCTTTGGGATTCATAAAGTATTTTAAATTGAATTGAATTGACTCAAAACACACAGCCAAGGCAACAAGGACCGGCTCTGTAAGAATCATTTCAAGGTCCTGGAGTGGCATAGCCAGTCTCCAGACCTGAACCCAATCGAAAATCTTAGGAGGGATGTGAAACCTAAACGATCTGGAGAAGATCTGTATGAAGAGTGGGACAAAATTACTGCTGCTGTGAGTGCAAACCTGGTCAAGAACTACAAGAAACGTCTGACCTCTGTAATTGTAAACAAAGGTTTCTATATCAAATATTAAGTTCTATTTTCTATTTTATCAAATACTTTTTTCATACAATTAAAATGCTAATTAAATGTTTAAAGTGTCTGTGACATTGAATGTTCATGATAAATCCAATTCCATTTATGGAAAGGAAAATATTGATAAAATATTTAGAAAAATAAATTCGCGCCACTGAAATGAACAGTTGTTGAGATATATGGTCATAAACTTCACTAGAAAGGCATTTCCAGACTACTCCTTCGCAATTTTCTTGCGCTCTTTTATGACGTCAGGGGGGAACACCTGCAGGTAAACTAACTACTGCTACAGTGGCCAGCAACACAGACGGCAGCGAAGAATCTGATGTTTCTTTAGAAATATTTTAGTCACTATCAGAGAGACGCAACAGAGTCAGGAGAAGAAAGTCAGCCTTCGTCAGATGGCAGAGCACAAGTGCTGCGGCGTGCGGATGGGCATCCAAGTCTACCTGTCTATTGTTGCCGAATGGCGGAGCACGCTGGAGTCCCACATAAAATATGCTTATTTTGTTGTCAGTTATCTTTTATTGCATCTTTAATCCTAATATCATGCCAATCACTGCCCAATTCCTTCAATATAGATGTTTTCTTTCAGTTTATACCTCTGTGGGAAAATGTGTAACAGGCACTTTAAACATCATACAATTTTCTGGATTTTTTTTTTTATCATTCTGTCTCAGTTGAAGTGTACCTACGAAGATATTTACAGACCTCTGCATTCTTTTTAAGTGGGAAATATTGGTGTTGTATCAAATACTTACTTTCCCCACTGTACATGACCTTTAAAGGCAATTTTATTAGGTTGCATCGGAGTGCAGGCGTCTGAACACCTTTACATGGCACACTTTAGATTTTTATTCGTAAAAAATGTTTTTAAGTCATCCATCCTTTGTATTTTACATTCAAATGATCTCATATTTTGTGTTGGTTTATCTCAAAATAACCCATTAAAATAATCAATTAACATAATATCTATAATTCACAATTTTAAACAATCACTACTATCACAGGATAAATGGCATGTCCTACTGCCATGTCAATAGTGGACTCATTGAGTCTGAGTCATGGCTCTTCCTGCTTGTCTGCAGAAATATTCCAGGGCTGATTCTCTGGAAGCAGGCTATGTAAATCAACATGGAATAACAATGCTGTAGATTTCATTTATCTTATGTCAAACAAAAGGATGCCCATTGCCCCCCAGCCATGTCATCACAGACCACATGGCAGGCATGGATGCAGCAGGGAGTTTTTTATGATTGCAATCAAGGAGCCCCTATGTAACAAAACTTATTTCTATGATTGCAATCAAGGAGCCCCTATTGTTTCTTCCCTAATCCTGACAGGGGCATCATATGACTGAACATCCTGGAGGAAATTAAGTGTAATATCAAAGGCTTTGATTCTGCTTGTTCATTGTAACTAAAAGTGTTTACAGTTCTGCACCTGGACCATTATCTAAACCAGCGGTAGCTCCAGTCCTGAGGAGCCGGTGTCCTGCATATTTTAGATACGTCCCTGCTCCAACACACAGCTGAATTGCTTCGACATGTCATCAACCTTCTGCAGAGGCCTCGTCATGAAAAAAATATTTGATTCTGGTGTGTTGAACAAGGAGAACATCTAATACATGCAGGACATCGGCGCATGAGGACTGGAGCGGGCCACTTCAATCAACAGTGTGCTCTAACGAGCCGAACTGAAGACATTGATTTTTTAACATTACATATTGTCTAGGACCGAGTGTGTTTGCTCACAGACAAAAAAACAGAAAAAGTTTCTATATTTTCAACGAAGGTTGGCACAGCAGCTCTCACCCGCTGAGGGAAGTCTGCTGCTGCATGGTAGCCGCCACCGCGTCCACGTCCCCGGTGGTGGTCTCGCTTGCCCCTGCCTCTCGCCCCGCCTCTGTGTTCATTATGACCGTCACCTTCGTGTCCGCCCCGGGCGCTTCCCCTCCGGGCGCCTCTCCTCCAGCCGCTTCCCCTACCACGGACAACTCTACCTTCCATTACAGTTGTTGTTTACCGAGAGCGGACACTCTTGCATGCGACACCGCGTAACTGAGTGGTCTGCGGTACAACCTTAAAAGGTGTCCCGTAAATATTTTGATGGTTCCGGTTCCAACTGTTGAGCATTATTTTCTGTTACAGCAGTTAAATTAAATAAAAACATCCATTACCACATTATGATATAAAACGAACCTTTAGGATGCAGTAGTTATAAAATAAAATAGATTTCAAATTAACGTTTAATAAAATGCCTTTCTATTAGACATTTTTTATTCCTTAAAATGTCTATTAAGGAATAAAAATAAAATACTAATTACAAAAACCCTAGTAAACAATTTAACGTTTTTTACAATGTTAAACGTTTTTGTGTAGCAGCTGCTTTGCAACCTAATTTAACATATAAAACGCATTAACATTCTCGCATTAAAAACGTCAGATAAAAACAAAATAGATGTCACAACAAAGCAAATCTGAAAAAACATAAGGACGAAACGTAAAACACAATACAATAAAATGCCGTTTTTCTGTTAATGTCAAATGTCTTTGCGTTGCACCTTTAACAACAAAAGTTGATGAAACAATAAAATAGACACAGAATAAAAGGTAAAATACAATTAAAATTAATAAAATAACCACAAAAAAGTTAAATAACAACCGTCTTGTCCCAATACAATGAATTAGTTATTAAAACACATGTAAAAGCACCTCGTCTATAATTTTGTTTGGATGGTGAGGAAATCACATTAATAAAACGGGGCCAGAAATTTCAAGTTTCATATAAAACTTGAAAAGTGTGCAAAAAAAAATTAAGTAATTTCAAAAATGAACAGGAAGCCAATGGAAAGATTTATATGTCAGAAGATGTCAGCTTAAAAGATAAGCTGCTGCTTTGTGGAGTTTGTAACTGTTGAAGGAATGCTTGATTTAGAACAACATACAAAGCCTTACAATAGTCCAGCCAGAAGAGTGAAAAGCATCAAGAATTTGTTTTGTTGTGGTAGTCTGAATTGTGAAAAAAGAAATATTGGAATCAATTACATTTAATGCAAGCTCAGGAAACTAGTTCTACCAAGGAAAATATGTAACTTGAAATATGAAAAGAAAAAGCAATCCAATACATTTCAGTTGTTCAGTTTTACAGTACAGTTTTTACAATGATGTCAAAAGCTACCAAGGATCCAGACTATTGTATTCATTTAAAGCTGTCATGAATAGTTTTTCAGGCCTTCAGAAGGTCTTTCGAAGTTTTCCTTTGACTTTTTCTCTGCTTTTGCACTCCACTTCTCCTATTTTATATGAACCCCACAGTGTTTTGTGTGGCGTAGCATTTCAAAAAGTGGGGTGCAAATGAAGTGTCATGCCTTCAAATAAAGTATCTGAGGGAGAGGAACACCATCTGAAAGTTCTGTCTTTAAAGTTACTTGCCAGATGTTTCTGTAAAATAGATCTTTTCGCATTTAGAACAATGTGTCTTGGTTTTGCTATTTTTTGTGATTTCTAATTCTATGTATTACTCTCCCAGAAACAAACTTCAACATGCACACTCACACACTAGTGACACCAGATAAGGTTTAGGGGAACTAATCATAGGTCTTTTGTGTACATCCTTCTGTGTTTTTAAAAGCTGAACGTTGATCCATATGCAAGATGATTGCATGGATTTGGGGAGAATTTGGCAACAATAACATTGAGGGGATTTATAAAGTGGGCTAATGCAGACTGGAATGGCCAGATTTAATGATCAAAGACCTTTTGGTGATCATTTCAAGCTTGGCCAAGCAGCAGCAAACACATCTGGCTGATCGATCCTCGCCATTGAGAAGTGTTTTCTGTAAAACAGCTGCATCACTGGTGTCAGAAAGATGAACCCGATCCTAAAAGTTATCTTCACCATGTATGCACCTGCAGTACAGCCTATATCATCACCATCAATCCAGTCCAGAGGTAAGAAGTAAGAAAAATATCCCATTGCTTGGCAGTCAGAAAGACAGATGTGTGTGTATGTAAGCTAATGTAATTTGAGTTCGGACTACAGGCAGTTCTACCATCCTGGTAAACTGCATAACCATTTAAGGGGATTTAAGCAGAATACAGTATTAACTGATTATACAGTGATAAATATTCCCTTAATAGAATCGGGCGAAAAGATTTTTACCTGTAAAAGTTCTGAAGACAAATAATACCATCATTGTGACATGAGCTACAACATTTGATTTCCCGTACTCGTACTCGTCGTCTTCCGCTTTATCCGGGACCGGGTCGCGGGGGCAGGAGACTCAGCAGAGACACCCAGACTTTCCTCTCCCCAGACACCTCCTCCAGCTCCTCCGGGGGGAGCCCAAGGCCCTCCTAGGCCAGCCGAGAGACATAGTCCCTCCAGCGTGTCCTGGGCCGTCCCCTGGACCTCCTCCCGGTGGGACGTGCCTGGAACACCTCCCGAGGAAGGCGTCCAGGAGGCATCCGATATAGATGCCCGAGCCACCTCAACTGGCTCCTCTCGATGTGGAGGAGCAGCGGCTCTACTCCGAGCCTCTCCCGGATAGCCGAACTCCTCACCCTATCTCTAAGGGAGTGCCCGGCCACCCTACGGAGGAAGCTCATTTCAGCCGCTTGTATCCGGGATCTCGTTCTTCTGAGGGTAGGAATGTAGACCGACCGGTAAATCGAGAGCTTCGCTTTTCGGCTCAGCTCTCTCTTCACCACAACGGACCGGCACAGTGCCCCCATTACTGCAACAGCCGCACCGATCCGTCTGTCGATCTCCCGCTTCTTTCTTCCCTCACTCGTGAACAAGACCCCGAGATACTTGAACTCCTCCACTTGAGGCAGGAACTCCCCTCCAACCCGAAAAGGACAAGCCACTCTTTCTAGAACATTTGATTTCCCTTTGGGATTAATACAGTACTTTTGAATTGAATTGAATTGAACTGAATTGAATCACTGTTTGCTTCAGCTTCACCATCCATGGCAGTATTGTTCATGAACATGAAAAGTTGAACTCTTTCCACCTTAAATGCAACTGAATTAGTTCAGAATCAGCTTGTCTGTCATAATGATTCCTAATGCCAGCTGATCTGCTTGATTCTTTTGCCTCTTGTTATGTCATCAACACAAAAAAACACACAGTGAGATCCTGCAGTACGTTCTTCATTAACCAACTAAATATTTATTGCCCATGTATATTCATCGCAAAAAAGAAATACACCATGGTTAGTATCTTTAAAAATCTTAAAAAATTCAGCTCAACAATGCTTCTCCCTTTTAGTTTAGTAGCCCTTTATCTCTATAAACACTTGGCTTGTTTTTAGTTTGCATTATCACCTTGAACACACATGAAACAAATGATTTATTAAATAAATGTGTTTTTGTTTTATAATATAATTTCTATATTTTTGTCTCAACATTGTTTTTGCTTTCTTTTAGGCAGCCAGCTCTTCCTTATGGGGTCACAAAGAGGCGACTGACCACTGCAAGAAAAACTAATAACAGAAGACAATGGATTTCCAAAACACCACTTTTGGCAATACGTCACATCCTCACAGCCTTTGGGAGGTCATAACCATCGCTACGGTGTCAGCTGTCGTCAGCCTGATAACTATAGTTGGAAACGTACTGGTGCTGCTGTCATTCAAAGTAAACAGCCAGCTTAAGACCGTAAACAACTACTACCTGCTTAGTTTGGCCTTTGCTGACCTCATCATAGGAGTGCTTTCCATGAACTTATACACCACATATATACTGATGGGCTACTGGTCCTTGGGGAACATTGCATGTGATCTCTGGCTGGCAGTGGATTATGTGGCCAGCAATGCTTCAGTCATGAACTTGCTTGTGATCAGCTTTGACAGATACTTTTCAATCACGAGGCCACTGACTTACAGGGCAAAGAGGACTCCAAAAAGAGCCGCCATTATGATTGGTCTGGCTTGGCTGGTGTCTTTTGTCCTTTGGGCACCACCCATTCTATGCTGGCAGTACTTTGTAGGAGAGAGAAACGTTCCTCCGGACCAGTGCCAAATCCAGTTTTTAACCGAGCCCGTGATCACGTTTGGAACAGCAATCGCTGCTTTCTACATCCCGGTCTCAGTTATGACCATCCTCTACTGCAGGATCTACAAGGAGACACAAAAACGAACAAAAGACCTGGCAGAGCTTCAAGGACTCACAACAGGGAATGTCTCAGAAGGGACTAAACCACAGAAGACAATGATTCGTTCCTGTTTTCATTTCCCCAGAGAGAGAAAAGACCAGAGCCAGGCCTCCTGGTCCTCGTCTAATCAAAGTAATGTTACTAAAATGACCACCAGGTCAGATGAAGCATGGGCAAAAGCAGATCAGATTACTTCTTTTAACAGCTACACATCGTCAGAGGAGGAGGAACATCATGTTTCAATAGAAACCCCACAAGGATCATTCAAAGAGCAGCAGACTGGACAAAGTAATAAGAATGGGGAGATTCCAGATTACACAGAGGAGGAGTATTGTTCCACTCCTCAGAAGAAGAGCCATAAAAGCTTAATTTCTTACAAGTTCAAACGTAGCTCAAAGGGTAAAAATGACAGTCCAACAAGTCCAAAACCATGCCCTCCAGAGCCAGAGCGGCCAGCCAAAAAGGCTTCCACCTCTTCATCCTCCACCACCTCCAAGCCCATAGACTCTGCCCTGAAGAACCAGATCACCAAGAGGAAAAGGATGGTGCTTGTGAAGGAGAAGAAGGCAGCCCAGACCCTCAGTGCCATCCTCCTGGCCTTCATCCTAACATGGACGCCGTACAACATCATGGTGCTCATCTCCACATTTTGCGCCGAGTGTATCCCTATGTCCCTCTGGCACTTGGGCTACTGGCTTTGCTATGTAAACAGCACAATCAACCCAATGTGCTACGCTCTGTGCAACAAAACCTTCCAGAAGACCTTCCGCATGCTTCTGCTCTGCCAGTGGAGGAAGAGGAGGCGTGGCAAGGACGTAAGGAAGATGTGCTGGAGAGCCCAGAATCCAAACGTCAACAATAAAATGAACTGATGTGATAGTTAACAGTTCTTTAACCACATGTTAGCATCTGTTGATATTTGCTAGTGTTCATCCACAGTGTCTTGTGCTGCAGGTGGCTTCTGTGTTTAATATATGTATGTAGGAAATGAGCACAAGTCAAAATGACTGTAAGGAAAGTTTACTCAGTACATAAAAGTAGATACAGCACTCTCCACACCTAAAGATGTGTAAAAGAAAACTAACTTTTATGGCAATAGTGTAATCTCACACTGAGAATTAAAAAAAATCCAACCTTTTATGTAAATTTTTTTTTTCTGTGGGAAAAAAAAATACCATGTTAGCAAAAGTATTAAAACACATGTTTCACTGTTGCAACAGTTACTGGCTGCCCTGCTATTAAAGCTTTGTACAATCCTTTTTTCTACACCAGGATGGCACTCAGTCTTCGATACCGTTTCACAAGGTTGAAGTGGACAAAGAGACGAGCTAGTCAGTCTGGTCTCTTGGTTTAGGTCTGGTCGCTGATATGGCCATGGAACAAGTTTGATTTTGTGTCTTGTGAACCATTTCTGTGCTGATTAGGCCATCCATGCTCTGGATTATTGTCTGCATTATTAGTAGAGCATTTAGTTTTCTGACAGAGACCACATATGTATTTCAATAAATTCATGACGCCATGCCCTCTAAACAAGGGTTCCCGCAGCCTTTGAAAGAGAAACAAGCCCACAGCATCACAGGCTCTCCACCGTTTAAAATTCTTAGAGGAGTGCTCTTCTGGTATAGCTTATTTGGATTACTGACATGCCAATACAAACGTGTAAATTAGGTTTGTCACTGTATTTGTTACATAACTCCATGTGAAACATGCGTTCATCTCTTTTCATGCCGATTCAGATATAGAGTATGACTTGCAAAAATAAAAGTTTAGAAGACAGATTAATGTGGATTTTCTTATGGCATTTATCTGGAAAATGCCCTCATTCCTTGTCTGGTCACATCAATTTGCATTTTCTTATTACAAGATTAACCAAATCCATCATTCATGCACTTATTGATGCTGATGCTGCTTACAGTTACAGTATTTATTTACTTACTGGTTAATGCTGTTTTATCTGGAAAAGTATTTTATTTTGAGACGACTCAGCTGTTATATTCACCCTCCTCGATAAAATTCAAACCACGAGTGTGTCAATGGGTGCACATTCAACATCTTAGATTATGATTTTACAAATAAAAGTGGAGTTCAGCCACAATATGAGACCAAGATAATTCACTCCAAAGCTTTTCTCACCTTTAATGTGAAATATATGCTGTATAATTCAACCTTAAACACAAACAAAACTGTTTGGAGGAAAAATATTTTAAAAAACGGCATCTGCTTGTGCTCTGCTGCCATACCGGGGGCACGAATACCGAAAAAAAGTCTAATTCCAGCCATCGATTATATCCACCACAAAAAGTCTTGCTCAGTCTGAATAAAAGCAGCCCCTGAGCATGATGCTGCCACCATCATGCCTCACTGTGTTTATAGTCTTCCTAGTTTGTGGCAAACATACCTTGGACATGTGCTCCAGATGTTCAACTCTGGTTTCATTCTACCACCAGATTTTAGGAGATTTTATCCATGCCTGGATGTTTTTTTCTTTTTTGCAGGAAAAAGATTCCGCTCTGCAATTCTATTCCTTAGTCCAGACATGTGGAGAATACAGGAAACAGAAATTCCTGCAGCTTTTTCAATGTTGCTTGTCTTTTAACAAATTTTGAGAAACATCCTGTTTCTGTCACTGCTTTCTCATATGTTCTGCATATAATGGTGTGGATTTTTTTTGTGTTCTTCTCCTTACTGATACTTTAATATGATGAGATGCTTTTGATCCTTTGTAAGATCTCTGCAAACTGTGGCTTTAGATAAAGGATGCAAACAAGCTAATGTCTGGTACATCGTTTTTAGAAAATTGGACTTTAGGTTAATCAGATTCGCTGGGATTTATGGCAAGTGCGTGAAATAAAAGATGCTTCAACAAAGCAAAGGTTCATGGGTATGCAGACTTATGCAACCAGGTTATTGCAGTTTTTAAAATTTTTAAAGTTTTCCTTTGATGTATTTGTTCATTTTTCAGTTGAATTGTACAGTATGTTTTATTAAATTGTGAAAAGCGTTTGGAATTATTTAACAAGTTATTTTTCTTGTATTCCAAAAACCTGGCCTTTTAACAGTGATGTGTTCACTTTTGACAGCTACTGCATACAGCGCCCTCTGCATTTATTGCATGACTGGAAGAAATGTGTGAAAAGCCTTCAAATAAATTCTTACTTAATTACTGATCAAAATCCCACAGTAACAAAAGTATAATTTACCTGAAATGATGTGTATCGCATTTAGTGATACATGAGCTGTTAATTTCGAGACTGGTGAACTATTTCTGCGTTGATTCGGCCATTTGTTTAGGATAATTATCCAACTGTAAGACCCAGGGATGTCCCATTTCCAGTTTTCTGGCAGAGGCCACAAAGATTTCAAAGAGTTTGTGAAGCCTTGCACTCCCAGGGCCTTTGGAGGAGAAAGAGACTCACAGCACCACGGATCCTCCACCATACTTAACAGTGGATATGAGGTGTGTATCCAGATATTCATAATTTGTTTTATGCTAAATGTTTGATGCTGAAAAGCTAAAATTTTGGTCACACTTGACCAAACCCCACAAGGTTCAAGTAAAATTCTCAATAGCGATTAGCAAAGTCCAGTTTACCAAAAAGTGGTCATCAGGTATATTATAGATTAGGAGAAAAATACTTTTTCTTCTTTTCCTCATGCAATTTGAATTAAATCAATACTAGCCTGTTTGAAAGAATGTACTGTGCAGATTATTCTAGTAGTTTTTTATCATTTCAATTAGAGATAAGTACAACACATGGGGATGCCCAATCCCTTTTGAATGAAAATGCAAAAAAAGCAATACAAGTCATTACGAGCACAACTGATTGATACCCCTGAAAGAATGCTGCCATGGGTGGTGAGCCATGCTACCCATATTTAAACCTGCATTTTGAAATACTTTAGGAGCATTAAGGACTTTAACTGAACACTCCCATTAAATCTTATCCACACTCTATGTACATAAATTACATTTTTTTTATTATTTGTGTATAAAGGACACATTTAATGGATTGTGTTTAATGTTACACCCATGAATGCTAAATGTAAATTTCTTACTCTATATAGGTTTAGTGAAGTCTTCTTCTATCCTGTTTCTGGCATTTGATAACTGATCTTGTGTTTAAGGGCTAATTAGCACATTTTGTGAATTTTAAGTTGAACGGTACTGTACACGTGAGATTATTTAAGGTTAACATCCCTTCCTGCGCCCATATTCATGATGTAAAAAGACTCTTTACATGTTTTAGTGATGCTTTTTGTATACTGCTCCAGTTGTAAATCTTTCACCGTCGGGCCTTTTGTTTTGGTTATATTTTTGTGACTGAATCTGTGCTGCTCTGAACTTTTACATTTACAACTCAAATAAATGAGACGGAAGTTTATAAGCATTCATCGTGAGATTTGTTATACATTTTTTGAGCCACTGTTTTTCAAAGAAGATTTCCATTATTAAAATTTCAAATCATTTTTGTTTAACCAAGAAGATTTTTTCTAATTGGAAATGAGACGAGCATCTCTGAAAATATAGTAATAAATGTAAAAAGAGTATTATTTTTGAAAAACATCTGTTATTTACAAATTTTAATTTAAATGTCATGTCAAAAGTTATTTCTACCCTTCTCAATAGTCAATAGAAAAATCTTTATTGGCATTATAGCAATCAAACCCCTCTTAATACCTGACCAGCTTTGCTTTCTGCATGTTTCCACTGGTATTTTAACGATTTTTCATTTTTTAAGAGTTTTTGAGGTTGGAAGATCTCCTGCAATCACCCTTATCTTTAGCTCCCTCCGCAGATCCTCTATCTGATTCTAGTCGGGCCACTGCAAAACACAAAAGTTGCTTCCGGTCAGAAGAAACATGTTGGTCAAATTAAAAACTAAGAAAATATTACCATTAGTGGGATATGTGTATATATCTGAGCCTGTATGTGTGCTCATTGCAGAGGTGAGTGCATGTTAAACATATCCTGAAACTCCACATTAATCTATGGCACTACAATAATGTACAATATTTATGTTGCAACAGTAAATGAAAAGAAAAAAAAGCAAAACAGGAGATTATACTAAATGTAAGTTTTGTCACAAGATGACATTGCATTTTTCTGCTGGTCTAAACTCCCCAAAAGCACCATGTCTCAGGTAGAACTTTTTTTTTCAAATCAGATAATACTTTTACCCTCATAGATTAAATAAAGAGTTCAGTCTTATACTAAAAAGGAAAGAAATTAATCCAAATATTAGGCAGCTCAGTATGTTTTTGTTTCAAACGTATAGCATTTATCATTTTGCAATAAAAGTTGACTTCTAAAGTGAAATTTAACTGCAACATTTCCTGCGCTGCTCTTAATTTAAGCTCAGGATAATGGGACTGTAGAGTTTAAACACTGAGGCAAGCTATATATATCCTAATTACATAGATAGAATAAATTTTTTAAAACAAATATATCTGGGTAACTTTTAAATGGGGGTGCACCGACTGATAGGCCCTGATTTCCTTAACTTTGGGCGATCAACAGACACTCATATGTGAAACCGACCTTATCCACCTCCGCGGTTAACAATAGTCACCCCACTGTTGCCAACTTGGCGACTTTGTTGCTATATTTGGTGACTTTTCAGACCTCCCTAATGACCTCTTTTTCAAAAAAGCAACTAGACAAATCTAGTGGGTATTGTTCGTTTTTCAGTCAAATAAGATTTGAACATTGAAGGTGTATCGGGATCTTATAACACCTGACAGTGTCAGTTATTTAAAAAAAAAAAAAAATCTGTATCGCCCGTAACGGGAACCGACAGGTCAAGCTTTTTAAAGATCGCTGGTCGGCCAGAAATCCACAATAGGTGCACCCCTACTTTTAAACTACTCATCGATTTGGATGCAGGAATATGATGGTCATGACAATAATGAGGTAACAAATCTTAAATATTAGGAAAGGAAATAAGGACATTCTACACAGACAACTGTGCCAATAATTTTAATATTTGTTTCACTCCAAACTTTATTAAAAGACAAGCAACACTCCACAGATATCTGGAAAACCAACCACAAGACTCCTTTACTCTTTCAGCTGTCAACCACTGTCACTTTAATACACCTCAGGCACATAATGTACAGTATGTGAGTTGTAAGCATATAGTACACCATAATATTCATAGAATGAGGTCATGTTTACTCCCAAACAAATCAGATTTTCTCAAATAAAAAACTGTTATATATCATTTTAATTTATTCATCTAAACTTTTAAATAAGAATTCATCATTTTAAAATTTCAATTCATCTTCATTCACAGTCGGATTACCAAAACTGTCCAAGAAAAGAAAAAAAATCTAAATATGTATATAGGCTCTTTTTTTAGATAAAGGAATTTAGCAGCAGTGGTAAAAAAAAATACACAAGTAGGACTGACAAACAGTTGTTACATAAAGGAACTATGTATAGAGCAGAGTGGGAATAATAGCTTTTGCAGAAATTTTCTTCAGTGCAGCTTGAAACAAAGATGTTATATATTAGAAATCAAGGTGCGCTCAGAACATTTACTGATAGAGAAATCTGTACAGCAGACTAAGATGGAGGAGAAAAAAAAATGACACTTGAAAAATGTTTCTTTAATGTAGTAAGTCAGTTCCAGCAGGCATGTACAGTACTACCTCCTCTTGGCTGCTGGCCTGCTGCCCTTGCTGCTGCTGCCTGCCTTGCTGGAGGCCTTGGAACCAGAGAAGAGTTTGGTCATGAGCTCGGAGACGTCTGGAAGCTCAGGGTTGGGGTTCAGCATGTTCATGGACTGCTCCATTTCCTGCAAAGATGGCAGTGATTTAAGAAGCTATCAATTACTACATTAAACTGCAGAAAGGCTCTTTTTTGTTTCTAAATAGAGAATTAAACAAGAAATGTTCTGGTTAACACACAGCTGCAAATCTTTTTCTGGTCAGTAGTTGGTTTGTTTTACTGATTAGAGGTTTGGTCAGAATTTAATCAACAATGAATTTATTATACAACAATAAAACCAGCTGAAAATGCTAAAGTGGGTTGTTTAGGATTTTTGAATAACACTGTGCTGACATTTAATATTAAAAAAAGTTTAAATGTTTGAGTCATTTTAATACAAACGCTCCAATCCACTAAATGTACTTGATTGCACCATGGAGAGATGATGCCAGAGCGCACCTGGTGAGGAAGCAATAATGGTGTTTTCTGCAGAGTATGGTTGCCTGTCTGCTGGTATAAAGACTCCTGTGGTATTTAGGGGTGGTTGAATGCTCCAGACAACTGAGTTTGCACTTTATAAACTTTTCTCCCCCTTCTTACCAGTGTTGATTACATCCACCTCAACGTTTTTTTAAAGTGAGTAACTTAAAAAAAATAAAATAAAAAGGAGTAATTACGTTTAACGTAGAGCGAGCAACGTACCTTATTGCTGTTAAACATCTCCAACATCAAATTCTGGTTCGACCTCCCCCTACTTCAAGGGTCCCCAACTAAAATAGCAGGAGGTCCACTACCTCCATCATTCAAACACTTTGGGGTCCGGACATTTTAAATCAACTGACAAATACATTTTGTTTCATTTTATTTAAAATTTAACTAACACAAGACTTTTTGTTTTTAAATTACTGATCAATTATTCATAGGCCCACAAAATCATCTGCTGAACAGAAAAAAACCCCATCCAACGTTTGGACCAAAATTAAACGACAGTCAAAACTTTGGGGCTGTCCATTTTAGGTAGAAAAGTCTGTTCCCTTTTTGTCCCTTTTGGCAGGCATGGGAATTACCTTAAATTATTGACCTTCTTTTTCCCTCTAAATTTTTTTTCTGCCCCAGCTTTCCCCTGCAATCTTTTGATCATTTCCCGTTCCCTGAAAAGGGATTTTGTGTTTTCCTAAAATCCAATGTTTCTCACAGTGAACATTTTTGTATGCTCACTCTTGCGCTGTAAGACTGTTTTCGGCCCTTAAACTCGCTCATAAAGGGCCCCTCGTTAATTTAAATTTTCCTTGTCCTACCCTCAGACTTAGGTGGAAAACTTTTACTGAAGTTCTTATGTCCCCTTTTGATTTTTCCCCTTTTTTATAAGTCCAAATATTCAGCTCGGGATAAGGAAAACTGGCCTTTCACCCTTTTGGAAGTTAAAAAAAAAAAGCGATGCTTTTATACCCTTCACTTTAATGTGCAATATTCATTTTTCCACTTTAACCCTATTTTTTACAAAGCCAAACCTTTTACTCCTCCCTCTGTGGGCCCCCCCAATTTTTGTTTCTGTTCCCCGTGAGCATGGATGCCAAGCTAGTAACTTACAGCTTTAACGGGGGGAAAACCCGTTAAAAGACCAAGTGCACTTTCACTGAAAGCTGGAGGCAAGGGCCGTGAAAACACAACTGGTTTTCAGAAACCCGGTTTAGAGAGACCAAGTGGAGACGCGCCGGCTAAATAGAGCCAGTGGAAAAGGGGCATTAGCAACCCGTGTTTCAAGGACCCCGCATGGCTTCTTCTTTGTTGTTTTCTTGCGGCTGCTATACATTACTGCCACCAGCTGGCTTGGAGTGTTGACCAGAATTTTTCTGGCCCACATAGCTGCCCATCGCGCCTGTTCAAAAGTCAGACGCTGCAGTCGGCAAGAATAAAAGATCTACATAGTCAATGAGAAAATGCTTTGCGGTCTGGACCAAATGGTTTGGGGACCTCTGCTCTACTTGAAAGAGTCTTTAAACCTTGAGTGCCATCGTTGACCGCTGGAATTGCAGCCAAACGTTTTGTATGTGTAAAGGTTTAAAAGACCGCTCTATCAGTTTGGTACACGTGCGTCTTGAACTGAAAGGCCTGTACAGAAAATGTTCACTATGGATACATGTGCCGTAACACCCCCACGGGACACAGTGTTATTGCTAACCATGCTATTCATTAATGCAAGATGCTGAAGAAACTTTTACATGTCGACTTCATTCTCATTTTAACGTTGTTTTCAAACATAAATAATAAAATACCACAGGTGGCCAGTAAACTAGAAAGATATTCTAGTTCTGAAAGAGACATTTATTCAGCTACAATCAGTATAAGCAGGTCAAGGCTTTACAAAACCAATCGGAAATTAGCCACTAAACTCTGATCAGTTCATCAGGGATTTAGGTTAGATTTCTCTTGATGAGAATTTAAACATCAGAACACATTTGACACTTAAAAATGTTGCTTATTGTATCACGCAAGAGACCTAAAGGTATTCTTTACCTTTCTCATCTCTGGGTCATTGGTGTTGACGACTTTAGGCAGCAGAACGATTATGAGCAGGGGTAAAACCATCATCATTACCTGCAGAAGCAAAGAGAAAAATCATATGCAACTCAATTTATTGTTAGCAAAAATGTTCTTACGTAAACTGAAGATCACAAAATCTAATTCACCAATAGGTAGAGACATAATTTATTTTACTGAAATTATAAACGATCTGTTATCATTTTTACAGGGCCTAAAACATTCCTTAATCTTTACAACTTTCGTATTACATTGCTGTAATGATAATTTCTATGTGACCCAGTGATTCATTTCATTACCATTGGGTTCATGAGGAAATCTGTCCAACCCCAAGTTTCTCTCTTCATGAAGTAGCTGTGAGGACCAGAAGCTCTGATCTGTAGTGGGTAAGGCTGACGAATCACCTCTGAAGTCTTAATGTGGTTCACAAGACGTGCCCTGTGGAAGAGACAAGGCTTGATTATGGGATACAGTTGTAACAGGACAATATGATGATTAAAATATACTGACAAAGAAATACAGCATATTTTTTGGACTCAAATGATAATAAAACCTTACCTCATTTTCCCTTTGGAAGTTATATCAACACGTACTGGTTCAAATCTATATGTAGGGGTAACAACTTCCACAACATAAGACCCCGAAGGGATGTCATTCACAGCAAAACTTCCATCAGTTCTGTAAAAATAACAAATAAAAATAATGAAACATTTTCGTGGAC